>APFE030499208.1:69805-131879 GCA_000404065.3 Pinus taeda | reverse complement strand
TTAGGTAAAGTGTGTTTCTTTACTATGTACATTTGTAACTTACAATTCGACGGTCACGATATGTAGTGATCCGACGGTTCATTCTCTCCTCGGTATTACGACACTTGATCCATGGCTTAACACCCGATTGGTCCATGAATTCTATTTGAAGTGCATGGAGGGTCATTTGTAGGTTAACCATTCACGAGAGAAGCTTATGTAAATTTTCATTCTTTTATTAATAAATTGCCTAAAGTGGCCGCATTGGCTCAAGCCGTGGACTGTTTCCCTCTTTGAGTGTTTTAACCACATCAAAATACTAGTGTATTGATCTGTGATCTAGTTGTGAGCGGTGTCATTTGGTGTTCTATCTGAGGAACTTACCCTGTAAATTCCTACAATTGAGAGGGTGTTAAAATTGGCAACCAGGGAAAAACTTCATGTGGGTCATCTTATTCATGGCTAATAATATTTTTATTAGATTCCTCTCATTGAGAGGTGAGGATTGATATAAAGATCATCCAATTTTTATAAGTACTCATGGAGATATGAATTTATTTTGATTATGGAATTATTATCAAACTTAGCTACAACTCATGTAGGCTCAGAAGCCCAACAGTCGTATCTATTCAAACACCAATGTTGTGTATAAATATAGGAGGAATTTTCCTCATTTGGACTCACTCATCTCATCACATCTCTCTCTCTCTCTCTACTGCGTAGAAAAGAGTCTCCTCTCTACTACGCAAAAAAAGGGTCTCTCTCTCACACATGTGAAGCCAGAAGTTGTTGAACCTAAAGCTGCAACTGCAGATCCAAAGTTTGACCAATGTTGAACAGTAGATCTCCTTCTTAAAATTTCACTATAGGTCCATTTCGATCTCCTCTAAAAGCCACAACTTTTGGTGGTGGAATCAAGTCAATCCAATGAACGGTTTGCAAGATATCGACTACACTAGTTTGAAGGAAGCTGCTAAAATTGAAGCTGCAACTGCAGAAGTAAAGTTTGACTTGCGTAGACTAGAAAATATCTTCATCTACATTGCATTGTAGGTTCATATGAACCTCCTCTGGAAGCCGCAACTTTTGGTGGTGGAATCATGCCAATCCGATAGTCGGTTTGTGAGATATCATCTGCCCTAGTTTGATGATGAAGCCACTAATGTTGATGTTGCTGATCTAGGGTTTGCTACTATTGATATAAATCAGATTTATTGTACTATTTCTCTCTGCTAAATTATTGAATATAAAAGAAGATTTGATCAAAGGGTTTCCCCACACATTGTGGGGTTTATCCCTTGCTAGCTGCCACATCTTGTGTCTCTTGTCTTGGCTTGTTTTCTGTCCATCGTTTAATGTTCTATCTACACTTTAGTTTATGTACATGTGATTGCTAATCTGTGGAATATAATAAGGAAAATAAGTAAACTATTATAAGCCTATAAAATACCATAACTTAACAGGAGTGAAGTGAAATGATGCACCTGAGTCAATCAACCATGCCTCATGATCTACATGTGTACTTGAAGTAGCCAAGTACACATCCCCACCTTCATCTGAGGTAGTTTTCGCCTCTACAAAAGAGGCATCATCAGATCCCTTTCCTTTATCAGGAGCTTTATATTTATAGTCCCTTTTGTAGTGACCTTCCATTCCATATTTCCATCACACCACCTTTACAGGTTTTCCTAGAGATTTAGATCTCCCACTTGATGACTTATTTTTTCTGTTATGAGACCATCCTCATATAGACAAGGCATCAGCATTCTGGCTCTCCATACTTTTCCATCTCATCTCCTCCATCAGCGAGGATGAGACTATTTCATCAAACTGCAAGGGAGTTGCATTGCTACCTCTTGCAATAACCAGACTATCCCACGAATCTAGTAGAGAACACAACAAACTGATGCACTTATCTACATCTAAAATTTTAATATCAACAGATGCTAACTGACTTGCCACAGTATTAAATGTGTTCAGATGCCCTATCACCAAGTCTCCATCTTTCATCCTCAAGTTATATAGCTATTTCCGCAGGAACAGTTTATTCACCAAAGACTTAGATTAGTACAAAGTCCCTAACTTGTCCCACAAAGCCTTCATTGTAGCTTCCCCTGATACATTCAGCAATACTAAATCTAAGACACACAATCGTATTGTGCTCTTTGCCTTTCGATCCAACTTCTTCCATTATTTATCAGACACTCCCATTGGTTTAGTACCTGGATCTACCGCAATCCACTGATCTTTATCCACCAACAGATCCTCCATCTTGAATTTCCACAACTCAAAACCTTGACCATTAAATTTCTCAATCTCTATCTTTCCTCTGCTCACCATCTTCTTTCACCACGAGAATCAATCTTGTAGATCTCTCATTGAATAGGGTCTACCACAGGCCCGAGTGAAACCCCTCAGCAGCAAAGGCGTCCCCTTGAAGCCAAAACTTCTCTAATACAAAATGTAGGTTTTAACCCTATATAGAAAATACCTGCATATGAATTCTAAAACACAAAAAATAAACAATGCGAGAGCATAACACATAAAACACATATACACAGAGATTTTCCACTAGATCACAAAACTAGGACTATCAGCTTGATTTTTCATTATGTTCCTTTCAATGTTATAATACATATTTATACATGCCGAAGCATCCAATACCATTGACCAAAAACCATCGCGTCCAATACCATGGACTAAAAACCATCGCGTCCAAAAACATGTGCAAAAATCATGCACAAAACCATATGTGGGTCCACCCAACCTAACATAGGGTCCAAAACCAAAATTTTTTGGGGCGCTGCCCTGGACCCCATAAAGTGGGGATATGGGTATGCCTCAAACCCCCTGTGCCCCCCCCGCTACACAATTGGCACAACGAATGGGGGCTCCACCCCCCCTCTCTAACCCCTCGGTTAACTGTGTGGGCTAGTTGTGGAAAGAATATAACACAACCCAACATTTCCAAGTCTAGCATGAAGCTCATATCTTCTGCTAGAGGAAGTGCTCCTGATGTTTTGAAGAGGGAAACCTTTAATCAATAAAGGGATGTCTCAACCTGTGATGTTTAAGGATGACCAACAACTCTGGAATGCTTAATGCAATTCCTAGAACTCTTCCAAAATTGTCAAGAAGCTAAAGTATTATGCTAGAGGAAGTGTCCCCAATTCCTTGAAGAGCTATCACCAACTGAAGGCATGCTCAGGGGCATCTTTGTCTCTGGCTACAACTCTAAATCTGGTGTGGTAGGTTGTGGCTGAGGCTCGCTTGATGTGGCTTTGAAGCTTGTAGATTACCATCATTTACCCCCTATCAGATACAAGGCGAGAAGATGAAGAAAACTCAACTACAAGACTTTCAATATTCGAGAACAAATCCTGTTGTATGAGTGAAATATCTTCTTGGTTGTTGAAGCCCATTTCCAAGAAGCGATCCATCCAAGATAAATCATTGTTCTTGCAGGATGTTTGTTTTTGAGGCATCTATTTGAAGAATGATTGGTTTTATGATAGTGCTTACATGGATGAAGATCAAAACAATGATCTTTCATGTGGCCAACTCAGTCACAGTGTTGGAATTTCACAATCTGATGCGGTTGTTGTGGAAAAGGACCAAAATCTGAAACAACTGAAGGTGAACTATCATTGGGAGAAAGTGAAGATGAATTGTCCTAAATAAATCCAGCACTTTGAAATTGGATTGGCTTGGAGTAGTCTGGAATACGAAAAGACACGTCCTTATCATATCCAAGACCAGTTTTGTGCTTGTTGTGGACAAGATCTTCCTAAGGTCTGATGATGGGCTTGGGAAGTGCAAACTGAACTTTTGCATCTGCATGTAACTCTGCTGCTTTATTGGGCACTGGATCTGAATCAACTGTAACATTATTGTCTTGCTATTTATGGGAGTCTGTTTCAATCTTCTGAACAGAAACAGGTTCAGAATGACTATAGTTCTATTGAATCTCATCTCGCTGGAATTGAGATTCTAGTTGTAGAAAATCAATTGGTTCTTGTGCATATTATAGATAGGTTCTAATGTCAACAAGAGTATCCATGTTGATGTTTACCATCTGATCAACAATGGAATGAATTAAGGTTTTTAATAGCATTAATGCATCATCAAGTCGATCCATTTCACAATAATTGAAGTGGAAAAAATGGTGCTCTTACACACATAAAAATAGTGCCCACTACTAAATAGATGTAGCTATAGGATGAATATCAAACTTCTGATTTCCATAGAGATTAATCAAATGTTGTGTAAAAAAACTATAGTTTACATGCAAGTTAGTTCTACCTGGTGACTACCTCTTCCAATCTTATGATTACAATTTTGCTTTTTTTGAAATCAATTATAAAATAGAAAAATCAAGCCTAAATCTATATCAAGCCCATATTAAATCAAAGACTATGGGCAACACCAGTATATTGAATTATAAAATCCTAATGTCAAAATAAAACCTATATCAATCCATATTATGTTTTACCCCACAAAATTTGTGTTAGGCGCAGATTATTTCGTCCGTCTTTCAGAAGTTGGCAGAGATGCTTTAGAAAATTAAATCTGCAGCTTAGAATCATTGCAGGTTCACTTGGAGTTATGGGCATTCACAATTATGATAGTACCCAGGCCTTATTTCATAAGAGCTACTAATTAGATCAACAATGCTAATTACAACACAGCAGTCCATGCAGTACTAGTCATGGGAAGATATTCTTTTGATAAAATTGTAGATAACTTGAGTAATTGAAATTAAATGCCACCATGGAAATGCAAAACACAATGCAATATGTTAATGTGACAAATGATTAATATATGTTAATGCCACTTGAGTTAGAGTTTGGTCTGTTTGAATTTTGAAATACATGTAGCAGACTCACACAATTACAAATATAAATCCTTACAATATTCATCGCATAACCCTCTCCCCTAGAAAGCCTGCGGAGCTATTTGCGGCTTTATCTGATGACTGTCTCTGTGTGGTGAGAGGTATTACAATGGGCAACTGATTTAATTATAGTAAGTAGTGATTTAAAACTGGGAGGACAATCTGACCAGCATATTTAATGCAGAGTCCTCTAGCCATTTTATGTTGAATGCATAATGGAATGATGTGGTTCATGTGGTTCTTTAATGCGATGTCTAGCAACACCAAAGGCTCCTAAACATGATTAGCATCGGCCTCTAGCTATGCATTTGTGGGTCAGTCACAATGCTCCTTAAATATGCACCATCTCACCGCTCGGTCTTCACTATGTTGGCCACACCATGCCAGAATCTTCTCCTTATGATAATGCACCCAGATAACTCGTAGTCCATTTAAACATGTCGTAAAGAGTGGAGAAGAAATATCAGTCTGCGAATGCATTACAAAATTTCAGGGGATTAAACACAAACAATAGAGTTTTGTAGGTAGTTTTGGTGAGTAGAGGAAACTCTTCCGACAATAGCAGAAATGTCAAAGTAACATGCAAAAAGGCCACTACAACAAGTGGCTCAAATATGGGCATGGTAGGAGAATGCCTGCTATGATACCATGTTAAACCCACACATGGCAGAGACAAAATAGGAAGGATAAACATGAGAATGTATTTCTTATTCACAATGATACATATTTATAATGCATAGGAGTGACCCTTGGTTTCATATTCCAAGTGGTCCCTTGGACTCCTTTTGTTTGTTCAACGTCCACACCAACCCTTAGAGGATTAGGTGTCCAACAAGCTTCAAAATATTTTCCAAGGATGAAATGATGCTTTTGATCCTACAAAAGAACTTACATTAACCATTTAACCTAATCCTACAATAAGAAATCATTAATACTGAATGCAGAGACGGAAAGAAATAAAAACAAGACATACATGTGAATAAGAAGTGGAATGAAGGAAAGAAAATAATACAAAAGGTCTTTTAGGCTCTTGGGATGGCCAAGCCCAAGGAAAATCAGAGACCTATGGAGGAGAACAATATTTCGAAGCTAAACATGACACCAATCTTCATTATTTTCATCAATGCAATTACATCCCTACAAGAAAATACAATGGAGCTACAAAATACATGTTCTCTCCACAAGAAAAGTAATGAAAATCACCCCTAGAGGCAAACTCAACTTGGTACTTATACAAAATGATTAGGAATAATTACTAATGAATGGAGGAAGCTTTCCCCACCAAAATACCTTGATTAGTGGATTAGGTTCCCAATACTAGGAATATGAATTAAATGGCAGAGAACACATTCCTAGATTTTCTCAATCATTGGAGTTTCACAATATGTGCCATAATTCCATAATATCTTGTTGATTTATTATTTAATAATGATTCTCCTGTAGTAAGGAGAAAGTCCCTAAATTATCTCCTCCTTCAAATCTTCATAATCTACCCAGTATTCTCATAATATTCCACAAAAATAAATAATATTAGGCACAAATATGAAATTATTCATAAACCTTCCTAATGAATATATTAAAGTTAAAAATACATTATCTAATGCAAAAAGGGAGGTTTAATGTGTTGAAGGATGGTCACAGGCCTTAATTTATGTTTAATTTAGAGGCACGGGCCTTAATTTATGTTTAATTTAGAGGCATGGGCCTTAATTTATGTCTAATTTAGATGCCCACCATACCCCCTGCTAAAAGCATTGCTCATCCTCTGAGAAACTTAGTGACCTTGTTGTGCCTCATTCATGGCCCTAGTGGCCTCTCTCTTGTGCATTAAGAATCTTAGTTGTAAGTTCTACAAGGGCAAACCCAAAAAACATATTTGTGCAAAGAAAAATCCTTGTCTCTTGAGACCATTAGTATGCCTTCTTCCCTTTATTCAAGATGGTTCTTGAATATTTTTCAGTTTGGCAAGGTCTTCCAAATCCTTATCAACCTTCTAGTAGTACCTTGTTCCACCATTTGGAAACCTCTAATACCTTCAAAATGTCTTTAGATGAGAACTAGGACATCCTATAGTAATTCCTATCAAAAATAGAAGAAACCTATAGGAAACCCTATTAAACTATAGGAAACCCTTTTTGAGCATAAATGATAGTCTGAACCTAGGACAGGCCCTCAACTTGACTCGCATGCCTTTCTCTCATTTTTAGGCCTTGGACAAAAGCTAGAAAGAGATTAGAGACCTCTTGGAAAGTCTCTTTTCATCACTACAGTTTGATTTTTTTTTTTTGATGGTGTATGCCTCATTTCCTTTTGTTGTCTTCTTCTTCTCTCTTGTGGCCTAGATGGTTTCCTATTTAGTTCTCTATTTTTATTAGGTCTCTCTTAGGCACTGTCATTTTGGGTTTTAACACAATTTTTTCTTTCTTCCTTCTTATAGCAGCATTCAACCTTCCAGTGGTAGACACTCCTTCTTCCTTCAAAGTCTTCTAACTATATGGAAGTGATGGGAAATGATGTGGGTTTGTGAAAATGGAGAGGATGCTCTGTTTTCTTTTTCAAGAAATTTTCAAGGTGAGATAGGGTTTGTTCTCAAAGTTATGAAATGGGATGGATGACTGATGGATAGATATTGAATATGAAGTGGCTGGAGGGCTTTGAGTGTTGTGGTGACTTGGCCTTTGCAAAAATTTCTTATTTTAACTATTGTCCTCATTCCTTGAAATCATCACCCTTCATAATTTTACTTTTCAACATTGCATGAGTGAAGGAGTGAGTTGCAATTAACTAGTTGATGGCAGCTGAGACTGCTGACCCATCCTTCGCTTATAAAACCTCATCTCTCATGCATTGACAAAAAATTTCTAACTACAATATGCTCAATGGAAGAGGTCAAGAATATTTCATACATGTACCTAGCTGATGGTTGTTGGAGAGACATGCATGTTGTTGTTGAGTTGATGTTGTTGTGCTTCTCATGACTCGGGTACATCTTCTTGACTGCCTTTTTCTTTTTTTGTTGATCGTATTTTGCTGATGGGTTGTCTTCTTGTTGATGTGCAGGTGATGGCTTCCTTTGTTGCTACTGAGCTCTCGAGGATTTTCTTCATCCTTGGAGTCATTGTTCTAAAGATGGTTGCAAACTGTGTGGTTTCCTTTGTGGGATAGGCTGCTATAGGATTTCCTACAGGATACCTATAGGATGTCCTATAGCTGCCTCTCCCCTAAACTTTCATACTTTTTCTCAACTCTAAAGCATAATGGAGGTTGAAATGAGTGGAGAAGGGTCATAGGGAATGGTAGGTGAGAGATTTTGTCTCTGGGTGTTTTTCCCCTTTCCCTCTTCTCTCTCTCTTCTATTCGTTTTCTTCTTTTTTTTACTTTTTGTAATCTATATTTTTTGAATTGATTTCTTTGATGGATACATGGGTGACATGGTGATGAAAGGAATGGCTATTATGTGGTGGAGTAAATGGTTTTTCATCTAGACACAGGGTTGTGTCATTCCCTTTCTCTCAGACTACCTTTCCTAGGATTTTCAAGGTCATTGTAATTCCTACAAGAAACTCCTATAGGTTTACAAGGAATCCTGTAGAATTACAGGGAATCCTGTAGAAAACACAGAGTTTATGTAAGATGAGCTAGAGGGGTTTATAGGTGGAAGAATAGGTGAATAGTTTTTTTTTCTACGTTAAGACTAACCTAAGTACCCACGGGGGATTTGAACCGGTGACCTATCCCAAGGAGTGCCTTAACAGCGCACCCATTCACCGTCAATCCAAAGCCCCGTGGGCAAGAATAGGTGAATAGTTGAAGATATACGATGGGTGGATTGAAACACGGCTCTTGGAGGTCCTTTTGTCCCTCTCATGTTGTGCTTATCCTCCTCTTGCTGACTTGAAAAACAAAATTTCCATTTTTTTCCTTTCTTTTTTTCTCCTTTTTTTTCATGTAAGGAAGAGTGGAATTTGAAGATGGAATTTGGTTAGATGGAGTGGATGAGTGATGAAAGTGGTGTTGGGGGACCTATATCAACCTTCCCTAAAGAATACCTAATCTTTTGACCCATTTCTCCAATCATATTACTTCTTGTAGTTTCTTCTTGGTCTTCCTGTAGATTTTTAAAACTTCTTGTAGTGATATAGGAAACTCCTATAGTAATTCACGATAGCCTCTTGTAGTAGACTTGTTTTACCCATATCTCCCAAATAGTAGAATGGATTGGCCTAAAACTTTTTGAGCATGTTTCCATCATCATTATGAACCTCACCATAAATAAAATAAAAAATAAAAATAAAAATAAAAAATTGGTCAATGGATGAAGGTATCTCGAGAAAAACTAAAAATGGTTGAAGGTGATGGAGGTTGACTTCTTGTAAACCATGCATTGGAATTCCTTGAAATTTCCTAGGCATGTTACAATCATCCATATGCATCCCCCAATGAAACATATTTTTAAATGGATGCACAAATATCGAGAAAAAAAATCGTTGTAGGTGATGGAGGCCGATTTCATGGAAACCGTGTACTAGAATTTTCCGAAATTGCTTGAGCATGTTCCGATCATCTATATGCATCTCCCCATGAAACAGATTGGAAAATGGATGCATTTTTTTCAAGTTATGGAAAAAATAAATTTCTGTTCTATGTATTTTTGTTTCCTGTAGTAAAATAGAGCCTTCTTGTAGTTTTTTAGGATAGAAAGGAAAATGAGTGGTAGAATCTTGGGAATGATGTGTGATTGGTGGAAATAGATGAGGGTGATGGATTAGAATGGCCTTAGTCTTGTTGGAACAATCAAGCAAAGGAAGAGAAAGCCAAAATTTGACTTCTTTTGACTAGGTTTGACCTATTTTTCTTTTCTTTGGTGACAACTTGTTTTTGTTCCTTGTAGATGTTGGAGAGCACCTACATTCATCAAAGAGATACATGGAACAAGGATTTTGTTTTTTTTTTCTTTTTCTTTCTTCTAGGCTTAGTAGCATCCTCAAGGAGGTTTTCAACTAGCAGGTATACCTAGGTGCCTCAAAGGCGGTTTTCACCTAGGATCTTTTCTTTTTTTCTCTATTTTTTTCTTTTCTCCCAACCATTTACCACCTCATGGAGGTTTTCGATCATTGAGTCAATCGTAGGTGCCTCCAAGGAGGTTCTCACCTGAGATTTTTATTTTATTTTTTTCATTTTTTTCTACCCTGTCCTACTTGAAAAAAAAAATCACTTTCAAGTATAAGAATACTTCCAATGGAGCCATGTGCACATCAAGATGATAGAAAAAATTATGTGGAGGCTTGAAATGTATGCTTTGACTTTGATGATATCAAGTGCAATTGAAGAAGAAAGTGTTGTTGCAACTTAGTGACTTCTTGGAACCAAACCTTAATATAACTTTCATGCCCTTGGTTTGATTACTTATCTGGATCATTCTTCATGTCTTCTTCTACCATGAGCTTCCAATATTCCTCATTTTTTTGATTGTTATCTTGAATACATGGAGGATTTGATGATAACCATGAGGGAGATTTCTCAATCTCTGATTTTTTTGTCTACTCTTCATCAAGTGCAGTCCATGATTATTTGATCTTCTCTTTCAAATCTTCTTTTTCTGCATGTTGTCCCTCAATGGCATCAAGAGAAACACTTTTTTGTAATACTCTTCCTGAGCTATGTTGAATACCATTGAGCTCAAGAGGAGATGTTTGAAGTTTTGTACCTCAGCATTGTAAGTGGGCTGATATACTTCAATGTGTGGGTTTGGAAATAGTGGTACATGTAGTTGAGTGGGAGCAGATATTTGAGATGGATGTGATTGGGGTTGTGGTTGTGGTGGAGGTGAATGATAGGGATAACATGGAGTTGGTTATGGAGGATATTGAGGAAATTATTGAGGATATTGTGGATGGCTCCCATAAGTTCCTTGACAATCTTGTTGCCAAGATTGGTTTTGGGGTTGAGATGGCCAATGTTGCCAAGGAAAGGATGTGTTCCAATTAGTTTGACGTGGATATGAATAACCTTGAAATTCTGAATTAGGCTCTTACATCATACTAGGTTGACTAGGCTACCATGGTCCCCTTGGAGATACATAACATAGCTGAATTGGCAATTGACTTTCTCCATTGTCCTCTTGGTGAAATTCCTTCATCCCTGGTAATAAGGAGCAACATTTAACATCATGTGATTCTGCATGGACAACACAAATATGAACATCTTCTTTTTGCTCATTTTGTATTCTTAACATTTCTACTTGTTCACTTAGATTTCTAAGAATTTATGTTTTAAAGTTATCAACCAAATTTTCAAGTTTAGCTTGACTTACCGATCTTGATGTTGATTTACCTACCCTCTTCCTTCCTCTTGATATGTTTTTTCATGTTTCTTAAATTTCTTCATATGATAATTAGTATACATCACCTCTCCTCATGAGAACAAGGAGATTAATCCATTCATCCCTAATTGTTCTAAGTGAGAGGTTTTCTACTGTGTCAGATCCTAAATGATTTAGTTTTGCGCTCTTAACATTATACATGAACCTCTCTATTATATCCTCAAGGCTCTCATATTCTCTTTGATTGATTCTAACGATTTGTTCTTTAATATCATTATCTTTATATTTTTCTAGAAATATCTTTTGCATATCATTCCATGATCTTATTGAATTAGTCCCTAAACTTGTGAACCATTTAAGAGCTTTATCCTTCAATGTTGCGAGAAAAAATTTTGATTTTTGAGTTTTTAATAACCATAAGATCTATGAGCAATTTCAAATTCAAAGAGAAAGGTTTCCGAATCCTCTGACCTTAGACCATGAAATTTTGGAAGAAAATATGGAGGGATGTTCTTCATGTGCACACTACCATCAGTGTGTTGAATGGTAAATCCAAGAGGATCTTCCTCATTATCATCATCTCCATCCATTTCTTCTACATTATTTGTCATCTTCTTCTTCTACCTGCAAAAGTGAATGGTAATGTGGCTCTAATTGCACCACGTGATCAAATGGGCGGGTGGGTTGGTGTTGGATATTTTTTTGATTTTATGATTGAATGAAAACTATAATGCAATGGATTTTTCTACTTTTGAATCAAATATGCCTAATGAAAATAGCTTTTGTTTTTTGCACAAAGTAAAAATAAATGAAGCAGCTAGGGAAGAAAACAATTCATATTTTGACACCTCCCAAGGAATGGCACGAAAAAGTGATGAGCCTCTGTATCACAACAAGAATGTTGCAACTTCCAAGGTTACTGACTTTAATTATTAACCCGGGTTTCGTACAAACTTAAGAGACATCGAAACTATATGTGCAACATACAATATGTCCTTCCTTTGCTATCATGAGAGAAAAGAAATGTTGCCTATTTTCAAGAATGAAAGACTGAATTTAAAAATTCTTATAAAGAAACATGAAGTCCTCTATCTACTTATTAACACACTTTGCTTGCTAAAGAACCCTATTTTAACGCTATCTGTCACATGTGATAATTTAACTAATATAAGCATGAAATCTAATATAGAGATTAATAACTTCTATGTGCATGTTTAAATATAAAATAACTCATTTTTTTAATCTTTTTTATTTATAAATGCAAATGCTAATATTTCCTTGATCTTTGGCAGGGGAGATAGGTGTGGAGAAAGAAGGGTACAATGATTTTGATGACTTGGAGGTCAAGTAGTGGCCTAATCCCAAGTTCAATGGTGATTTTTCTCAATTGGGGCTCAACACAGACTGCTATTTGATGTACTAGTTCCCCTATAGGATCTCCTACTTCTCCTACAGGATCCCCTGTTTTACTACAAGATGTTACAAATTTATTATACGAAATTCTAATTCATCGAATGACCAAGAAAATCAAATCCAAATTGGATGGGAATTTTTTATTTATTTAATATGATATCTTACGTCCCCATTCCAAAAGGAATCACTCAAAAATACCTATGCTAAACGATGCTAAAAATAGAAGAAAATTATTGGTCAAAAATCTAGAAATTTGAGAACTAGTGAGCTGGTAAATCTACAAAATTCCAAACCTAATAAAATGAAAATACAATGGGGTGATTTTTTTTATGAACTAATTTTTTTTTTTGATCTAATGCAAGTGGAACCAACTTGATTGAAGCTCGTTATAATGCTCTAAAAAATAGCAAAAATTTATTGTTCTTTGCCACAAAGGAGTTCCAGAAATCTAGATTTGGGAATAAGAAAGATAATCCAAGTAACTCAATTATTACTATTAACTTACAAATATTTTCCAAGGATGAAATGATGCTTTCGATCCTACAAAATAACTTACATCAACCATTTAACCCAATCCTACAACAAGAAATCATTAATACTAAGTGTAGAGATGGAAAGAAATAAAAACAAGAGATGCATGTGAATAAGAAGTGAAAAGAAGGAAAGAAAATTATACAAAAGGGATATGAGGCTCTTGGGATGGCCAAGCCCAAGAAAGTTCAGATACGTATGGAGATAACAATATTTAGAAGTTGAACATGACACCAATCTTCATTATTTTCATTAATATAATTACATCCTTGCAAGAAAATACAATGTAGTGGCAAAAATACGAGTTCTCTCCACAAGAAGACTAATGAAAATACACCCTAAAGACAAATTCGACTTGGTACTTATACAAAATAATTAGGAATCATTCCCCGTGAATGGAGTAAGTTTTCCCCACCA
Source organism: Pinus taeda (assembly GCA_000404065.3). Taxonomy (NCBI): domain Eukaryota; kingdom Viridiplantae; phylum Streptophyta; class Pinopsida; order Pinales; family Pinaceae; genus Pinus; species Pinus taeda. The sequence goes on along the minus strand of APFE030499208.1, from coordinate 118,323 downwards.
AAATCCCTTGATTAGTGGATCTGGTTCCTAATACTAGGAATCTGCATTAAATGGTAGGGAACACATTCATAGATTTTCTCAATCATTGGAGTCCCACAATTGGTGCCATAATTCCATAATATCTTGTTAATTTATTATTTAATAGTGATCCTCTTGTAGTAGGGAGAAAGTCCCTAAATTATCTCCTCCAAAAAATCTTCATAATCTGAATAATATTCTCGTAATATTCCCCAAAAATAAATAATATTAGGCACAAATATGCAATTATTCATAAACCTTCCTAATGAATACATTAAAGTTAAAAAAACATTATCTAATGCAAAAAGAGAGGCTTAATGTGCTGAAGGATGGTCATAGGCCTTAATTTATGTCTAATTTAGAGGCCCATCACACCTACAAAAGAACGTATGAGTCCACTTTATGACTAACTTATTACTTCAATAAAGAGTAAAAATTGGACCCCAACCCGTCAATTCATGAAAAAAAAAGTTATCACTTGGTGCATTTGAGTAGATCATTATTTTCATCCTAGACCCTTACCTAATCACATTTTTTCCAATGAAATATTCCATTAAATATTAAAAATAACATCTACATTGATGACTTTTTATACCAAAAAAGTGAGCTTCCAAATTCATGGATGCAAGCTTGAGTAAAAATCAAAATCGGGTTCACTAATTACCAAAATTCTCATAATAATTACATAAATTTGACTTACAATAATCACATGTAGACTCACACAAGTGGAGTGCTACACTTCAAGGATACACGTGTCAAGTGCTAGGGTGATTTCATACATAATAAGGTGTCTAAGATGTTGTAATTTCACAAGATGTGTCCACTCACCTCCATGACAAGGCCACATGGATTATATTTATTCTCCTAAACCATGTGCCCTATTAGGCCCACTACCCTTCCATGAACATTATCATAACTTAGGAGTCCATAAGCCAACTCCCATCTTCCATACAAGAATTTATTTTATCCCATGTTGTCTACAATTTGATACCTCACCCCACCTAACATGCACAATGATCCTTCTCATAAGGATTTTGTTATCTATGTAAGTGAACATATCCATGTCATCGTCATGAAGGACATCACCCAAGTTGTCAGGAGAACTCTGATGCCCTAGGTAATAATGCTAATTGGGAACCCAAATAAGTTCAATTAATCACTTCAGTCACTTATCTCCAATATGCAAACCCATCACACCATCTCCCATTTAAAAATCCATCTCTAAACATTGAGAGGTTGAACATGCACAATGTAGCCCAAATGTGATTAAGCACCCCCAAACATGATTCAAACACTTTTAGAGTGACCCAAAATTTGCTAACATAGAGGTTGGGTCTACTATTGTGCAAGTTGTGATAGTTTCAACAACGATGTGTAGAAAATATTGGTTACTAGTTTAGAGTAGACACATGGATTCTTTTTGGACTCCTTTTCGTGTGCATCAATTAATAATGCATTGAAAATCATTAGCAGAATTTAGTCAGTATCCACTTGGTGATAGCTACAATAGATGTGAAAATGTTTAAAAACGATTGTTTCTCTCGAAGAAGGAATTATTCAATCCCAAGGAATTTATGAATAAGGAATTCCTCAAACCCACATGTACTAGATGTGTTAGATATTATATCTTGCTTGAGAGGGCATTAAAGGTGGAATCATAGCTACAGGCCATGGTTGTGACTTTGGATTGGAATAAGTGGGTAGAATCCAACATAGATGAGAGGAATAAGATCAGGCCTCAAGTATTGGATAGTGATTAGCTCATAGATTGCAGTTATTTTGTTTCATTCATAGGCCCTAAGTAGAGGTCATTTTCCACAATAACACAAAGGCTTCTAGTGTTGGAAAAATCTATGAGACTTTTGCTAGGATGTTGGGTTAAGTAAAGTTGGTGATTTTTTAGAGAGAGACCATTATTAGAGTTATGTAGGGCCAATATTTTTCCCATTACCTAATATGGGGATGGAGGGATGAAGACACATGTGCACATGGAAGCATATGCACTTAACCCAAAATGGTATATGGACAGGTCTGGTGGGGTTACTCCCATTAATGATCATTAGATCAAGAATGGATTTTAAAATACAACTACATAAATTTACAATATAAATTAGGAGAGAGCACTTTGAAGATAGTGGATTTAGTTTTTGGGTATCACAAGCCCCTTCAACAAGCCTAATTTGAAGGAAGATCATAGATACTTGCATTAGGATGATCCAGTTGGTCGATAGAGGATGCATGTGATGATGTATTAGAGATTTGGCATCATGTTATTTTCCTTCTGTTTTAGAGTATGGATTTCTTAGTAATAGTGAGGAATTGGACCACATATAGTTTTATCCACTTTGTTAAAATGAATAGACTTACCTCGAGGAGAGTGGAGAAGCTAGTTGCAATGAATGGTGCTCTACTTCTTACACATGGGAAAACAATACAGTATTACATGAGACCAATGACATAATGGAATCTGGATCCGAACTAGGAGACTAGTGAAGCAGTGGAATGTGGAGACTAGGTACTCATTAGAGTGGCTCTAATTTAGATAGTGACACTCCCACCGATGGTTTTCATGTATTCGTACAACACATGGATGGAGGTGACCAATGAATGGAATTGTCTCATTGATGTTCAGTTGACAATGTTTTCCTTTAGTTACTTTTCACTACCCACTATTAATGTTTCTTTAACTCTAAATACTAATGTTGAAGTCTTTGATGTAGGTTTTAACCCTGTACAGAAATTACCTGCATATGAATTCTAAAACAAATAAAATAAACAATGTGAGAGCATAACACATAAAACACATATGCACAGATATTTTCCCCTGGATCCCAAAACCGGGACTACCAGCTTGATTTTTCATTGTGTTCGTTTCAATGTTAGAATACATATTTATACATGCCGAAGCATCCAATACCATGGACTAAAAACCATTGTGTTCAAAACCATGGACCAAAAACCATAGGTAGGTTTGCCCAACCTAATATAGGGTCCAAAAAAAAAAAATTCCCAGGGCGCTGCTCCGGACCCCGTAGAGGGGAGCTACCCATCCCCCTCAAACCCCTCGGACAAGGGGGGCTTCCATCCCCCCGCTGCGTAGTTGAAACAACGAAGGGGGGGGCTCTGCCCCCCCGGTTCACTACGTAGGTTAGTCGTGGAAAGAATATAACACAACCCAACATTTGATTCTTTACTATTTATGAATTAATATGTTTCATTTAAAATTTGAAACTAGGTATCTAATTTTATTAAAACCAACATAGATCTATCTTAACTCCGGATCTACGAAGAGAGAGATTTGATCTCTCTAGGGGCTTGTAACTCTGGAATTAACATGGATCTAGGTTTGATTAATTATAAATATAAATATTATTATTTATTATTATTATTATTATTATTATTATTATGTAATTTGTCTCAGTCAAATATTTTATTAATATTATAGTTACTATTTTTTTCATTTTATTTTATATATTTATTATTTTTAATATTTAATTTTAGATTTGACCTCTCTAGGTGCTTTGTAGCTCTAGAATTAAGATGGATCTAGGTTTGTTTAATTATAAATATAACTATTATTATTGGGGTTATCTACAAAGCTAAGTGTAGATTTCAAAATGCAGTGGAGGAAGAGCTTACCCAAAAGAAACTATTTTCTATTGACACTTGAAATTATATATGATGATACAAAACCCACTATTAATGTTTTATTTAGCTCTAAATACTAATGTTGAAGTCTTTGATTCTTTTATTATTTATGAATTAATATGTTTTCATTTAAAATTTGAAACTATGTATCTCATTTTTATTTAAAACCAACATAGATCTATCTTAACTCCAGATCTACGAAGGAGAGAGATTTGATCTCTCTAGGTGCTTTGTAGCTCTTGGAATTAAGATGGATCTAGGTTTTGTAATTATTATATTATTATTATTATTATTATTATTATGTAATTTGGACTTAGTCAAAATATCTTATTTATAGTATAGTTACTATTTGTTCATTTTATTTTTATATATTTATTATTTTTAATATTTAATTTTAGATTTGACCTCTCTAGGCGCTTTGTAGCTCTAGAATTAAGATGGATCTAGGTTTGTTTAATTATAAATATAACTATTATTATTGGGGTTATCTACACAACTAAGTGTAGATTCCAAAATGCAGTGGAGGAAGAGCTACCCAAAGGAAACTATTATTCTATTGACACTTGAAATTATACGAGATACAAAAGAAGGGTGGAAACTTGTTGTCAATCAAAGTACATATACCCTTATTACAAGAGGTTGTCCCTTTATAATCATTAGTGTGAAGTACCGAAGGAATAAAACATTACAATCAAAAAAAGTATTTACATGTAAAATATCTAATGTATATAGAATATACCACATAATAAAGATGTTGTAGTCAAACACCCAAAATTACCTTTACCTTGGGAAGCTTCTTCCCCGAAGCTAGAATACCAAAATAGTAGGATCCAAAATTTTGTGATTTTTCTAAGATTCGATCATGTTACCCAACCTTTGGCCTCCGAATTGATTTTTAGTGTGCACCTACAAAAGCAAGTATGATTCCACTTTATGACTAACATATTACCTCAATAGAGAGTAAAAATTATACTCTAACCCCTCAATTCATGAAAAGAAAGTTATGCCTTGGTGCCTTTGAGTAGATAATTATTTTCATCCTTTCCCTTTACCTGACCACATTTTTTCCAATGAAAGCTTCCATTCAATATTATCAAAATAGCATCTACATTGATGGATTTTTATATAAAAAAAAGTGAGCTTCCAAATTCATGGTTGTAAGCTTGAGAAAAACTCAAAATTGGGTTGACTAATTACCAAAATGCTCATAAGAATTACATAAATTTGTCCTACAATAGTCACATGTAGACTCAAACAAGTGGAGTGCTACACATCAAGGATATACATTTCAATTGCTAGGGTGATGTCAAACATAATAAGGTGTCTAAGATGTTTTAATTGCACAAGATGTGTCCACACACCTCCATGACAAGGCCACATGGATTCTATTCATTCTCCTATACCATGTGCTCTATTGGGTCCATTCCCCTTTCATGAACATTGGCATAACATAGGATTCCCTAAGCCAAATCCCATCCTCCATACAAGAATTGAGATTATCCCATGTTGTCTAGGGATTGATATCTCCCCCCGCCTAACATTCACAATGATCCTTCTCATAAAGATTTCGTTATTTATGCAAGTGAACATATCCATGTGGTCATCATGAAGGACATCACCAAAGTTGTTAAGAGAACTTTGATGCCCTAGGTAAGAATGCCAATTGAGCACCCAACTGATTTTAGGTAATCGCTTAAGTTAGTTATCTCCAATATGAAAATCCATCACACAATCTCCCATTTACAAATCCATCTCTAACCATTGAGGGGATGAGCATGCACCATATAACCCAAATGTGATGAAGCACCCCCAAACATGATTCAAACACTTTTAGAGTAACCTAAAATTTGCTAACATAGAGGTTGTGTCTACTATTTTGCAAGTTGTGATAGCTGCAACAACAATGTGTATAAAATATTGGTTACTAATTTAGAGTAGACACAAGGATTTTTTTTGGACTAATTTTTGTGTGCATCAACTCAATAATGCATTGAGAATCACTAGACAAATCTAGTGGGTATCCACTTGGTGATAGCTACAAGAGATGTGCAAATGTTTATAAACGATTGTTTCTCCTAAAGAAAGAATTCCTCAAGCCGAAGGACTTTCTTAATAAGGAATTCCTCAAACCCGCATATACTAGATGTGTTAGATATTATCTCTTGCTTGAGAGGACGTTAAAGGTGGAATCATTGTTGTAGGCCATGGTTGTGACTTTGGATTGGAATAAGTGGGTAGAATCCAACATAGATGAGAGGAATAAGATCAAGCCTCGAGTATTGGATATTGATTGGTTCATAGATTGCAGTTATTTTGTGTCATTGATAGGCCCTAAATTGGAGGTCATTTTCCACAATAACACAAAGGCTTCTAGTGTTGGAAAATATATGAATGGATTTTAAACTGAAATTACATAAATTTAACATATACAGGAGGGGAGAGCACTTTGAAGATAGTGGATTTAGTTTGTAGATCTCACAAGCCCTTTCAACAAGCCTAATTTGAAGGAAGATCATAGAGCCTTGTAGTAGGATGATCCAGTTGGTCGATAGAGGATGCATGTGACGATGCTTTAGAGATTCAACATTAGGTTATTTTCCTTTTGTTTTAGAGTATGAATTTCTTAGTAATAGGGAGGAATTTAACGACATATAGTTTTACCCACTTTGTTAATAGGAATAGACTTACCTCGAGGAGAGTGGAGAGGCTAGTTGCAATGGATGGTGCTCTACTTCTAATAGATGGGAAAACATTAGAATATTAGATGAGACCAATGATGCAATGGAATGTGAATCCAAATTAGGAGACCAAGGAAGAAATAGAATGTGCATCCAAACTAGGAGACCAATGACACATTGGAATGTGGATCCAAGGTAGGAGAATAATGACATGATGGATTGGTTAAGATGCAACATAGCTCACTTGATGTGTTATTAGGTACTCATTAGAGTGGCTCTAATTTAGATAGTGACACTCCCACTGATGGTTTTCATGTATTCGTACAACACATGGATAGAGAGGACCAATGAATGGAATTGACTCCTTGATGTTCAATTGAGAGTGTTTTCCTTTAGTTACTTTTCACTACCCACTATTAATGTTTCTTTAACTCTAAATACTAATGTTGAAGTCTTTTGCTCTTTACTGTTTATGAATTAATATGTTTCATTTAAAATTTGAAACTATGTATCTCATTTTATTACAAACCAGCATAGATCTATCTTAACTCCTGATCTACGAAGAGAGATATTCGATCTCTCTAGGCACTTTGTAGTTATGGAATTAAGATGGATCTAGGTTTTCTTAATTATTATTATTATTATTATTATTATTATTTGTAATTTCACTCACTCAAAATATCTTATTAATAATTATAGTTATTATTTTTTCATTTTATTTTATATATTTATTATTTTCAATATTTAATTTAGATTTGATGTCTCTAGGCCACTTTGTAGCTCTTGAATTAAGATGGATCTATGCTTTTTTATTATAAATATAGTTGTTATTATTATTATCATTATGTAATTTGCTGAGTTAAAATATTTTATTAATAATTATAGATATTATTTTTCATTTTATTTTATATATTTATTATTTTTAATATTTAATTTAGATTTGATCTTTCTAGGAGCTTTGTAGCTCTCGAATTAAGATGGATCTTCGCTTTTTTAACTATAAATATAATTATGCTATTATTATGGAATTAAGATGGATCTAGGTGTGTTTAATTATAAATCTAATTATTATTATTATTTTTTATGTAATTTCACTAAGTCAAAATATTTTATTAATAATTATAGCTATTATTATTTTCATTATATTTTGTATATTTATTATTTTTTAATATTTAATTTTAGATTTGATCTCTCTAGGCACTTTGTAGCTCTAGAATTAATATGGATCTAGGTTTGTTTAATTATAAATATAATAATTATTATTATTTTTATGTAATTTCATTGAGTCAAAATATTTTATTAGTTGACTCTCTTTACAATAAAAATAGTTATCATATTTTAATTTATATGCATATGTAGCTTAGGTGGAGGGGCCGGTTGTAATTTCGTTGTGATTTAACCTTCAAATTTTTCATTGTTCTCTTATCCATTTTGGCTTAACTGACTCACAAAAGAGTTCATTAGAATAACAAAAACTATTAAAATAGATTCAAAACAGAAAAAGAAAAGAGGGAAAGAAATTATTTTGATTTTTATGAGGCCAAAGATAGTTTATGGGACAGATTGTTTCACCATCTCATTGCATTCCTGTATTCAACCTTTTTCCTGTAATTTTTTTTAGTTTCTCAAGAATTCCCTTGCTAGATAAATTATCCCAATAGCTAGCTGCCAGAATATCTGCATACCTTTCCCTACTGTCTTTGAATGTCTAACATTCTAAAATGGAATGTTTTTCATTTCCACCTTTCAATAAGAGCAAAAAATAAATACTATTTATTCTCACACTTCTTTTGTTTCACAAGTGAGTAGATGAGAATTAGTCGTTAACTCAACAATAAGAATTTTGACTCTTCAATAAATATTGGCCCCTATGTATGCTTTTTGTTAATGATTATGTCTAGGATTAAAATATTTAATATAGTATTTTTTATTTCTCCCTACTCTTTATCCAAGTACCATTTTGGAGCATACATAACAAAATCTTTTATCTCTTTATTGTTTGTGAGACATATGTTTCAACAAATACCCCATTTATTAAACCATTTATTATTTTGCAGCGTCCAATTCTGATATAAAATTGTAATTGTTCTCTTTTCCATCTCGAGTGTTTGATAAAATAACAAAAACAAATTAAGTAGCTCCAAAATTGATGAAAGAAGGTTGACTACATCCAGTAAAATTTTAATTGCATGATTAACAAATAAAAAATACATTAGATTCAAAGTCGCATTACCTTTTAGATTTTGAAAACATTTCAAACAAGTTCGGATCTCAAATCGAACATGAACTTCGGCAAATAATTTTTCCTATAACTACATCAAGGGTGGGACTACTTGCAAATTAATTCTAAACACCAAAACTCCAAAGGCCAGAGTTGGTGATGGGACTTGCATTCATATTGCTTGAAATTTGATTATTAAAATTAACAAACTAAAAAAAAAAAAAAATTAAAATTAACCCTGCGACATGTTATTTTGTGTTGATTATTTTTGCAGAGACTCAAGTCACCTGGCGCTAAACTAGTTTCTATTCCGATTTGTAACATGTTTTATGCTTGTTGATTTGTCGAGAGACTCTACTCACCCAACACTATCGTAGTTTCTATTCCAATTTCCTCGAAGATGTGTGTAGACTCCAATATGTGTAGACTCTAGAGGTAGAATCTAATTTTTTTCTCTACCTGAGGCTAATTCCCTTGCCTCCATCCCTGTGCATTCCAGACTCATCTCCAGCCATGAATTATAGCTTACATTGCATGAATTGAAGGTTAATTCATTGTTTCCACTAGTTTGTAACCTTTAGTTACTTTCCTAAAATATATCACTACATTAACCTATATATTTGTATTCAGCCACTAATGCTTATAACAATCACATTCAGTTACATATTTGTATTTGTATTCACTCAGTAATGTTTATAACAATCACATTCAGACACATATTTGTACTTGTATTCACTCACTAATGTTTATAACAATCACATTCACTCACATATTTGTATTCTCATTAATGTTTATAAAAATAACCATCCAGAAGGTATTAGTTAATATAGATTAGGTAATGACAAATTAGTTTAGATTTATTTAATTATAGATTTATTAGGAGTATAGTACATTTGGGGTCTCATCACATAATTTTCTTTATTTTTGTAGCCAACTTGGCAGATTAACATCTATCTTTTCTTTTTCATCAGATAGCAAGTGCGTAATCTAATACATATCAAATGCATAATTTGGCACATATTAAGAAGGATTTACCATGGTGGAGTGGATGATCAGTAGTGAGGATCATTCGATAAGCGTCAATGAGGATAATTTCATGAGAACTGATGAAGAAAATGAAGGATATGATCAACACTACCAAGAAGTTTTTCATCACTCCATCCATGTCCCTGCACAGATCATCCAACTGATCATAGAATAATCTTTATTCAGATCACAGAGAGAGGATTTGTGTAAGGTGATGGATATCCTTGTTGTGAAGGAGAAACATGCTCGCACACTCTTAATCCATTATCATTGGGATTTTGCAAGATTACAAGATGCAATTACCCACAGAGGAATTGAGTGGTTGTTTTCTATTATGAAACCAGCTCACAAAAGGATATAAAAAATAGATCAACACCTTAGAAATAAGCCTCTTTGAGGGGGAAACCTCCTTTACATTACACAAATGAACAATTATTATATGATACAAATGACAAGACCTCCTTTCTATATATAGGAGTCTAAGGGGTCATAACATAATCAGAGTCGACATAACAATAATAATGTAAGGGCACAATAATAACAATATGGGGACTACATGGGCACAACAATATAATAAGGGGATTGTAATAATAACAATATGGGGTTACACTAGTAGTATAGGGACCTAACATGCCCCTCTCCTTCGTAGTTGTCGGGTTCTTCTTTTTGTGACTGCTCCAGGTTCCAATATGGTTTTCCCTTCCTCATCAAGTTCTAGCAATATTGTTTGAACTGGGATCTTCTACAACATTTGAATGAGTGGCCACACTTCTTAATCCTTCTTCCATTCATCCCTTGCTTCATTTATCCAATCTAGTTGGATAATATAAATAGCACAAAACAATGCTTCCAAATCCTCATCCTTTCTTGAGAGTGCATCTGTAACAACATTTTTCTTCCCTTTTTTGTAGATGATTTCAAATTCATAACCTAACATATTTGTTGAGCCCCAAAATTACCTCTCTTCCCAAGATTTTCTTGAACCCTTTCTCTTCTATTTTCCCATGTCGGTGCATCCTAAGCTATGAAAATTTGTTACATATTTATTTCAGGAGTGTATTTGAGTGATTTTCAAATTATATCATTTTGTGTGCTATTTGATCTAGGTTTTGTTTATCAACTACAGAATGTAGCCACTTTTCGCAGCTAACTTGCAATTCCACAGCCATTTTCACTGTTCTATAGGATATAGATGTCAGTAGGAGGAATGAGACACATGTGTAGCTCAGGAATGATCCACACATGGATGAGGTCCTATTTACTTAGCCAAATTTGAAAGGAAAGGTCCCAGTCAAACGGTGGTTAACAGAGAGTTCTACGTCAACTAGGACTCTATTCCTGCACATAAAAGAATCCCGAAGTCGTTCCTGAACTCATGGATTCATTTTTTCCACTTGCAGGCCATCTCCATAACGCAATCCAACATCCACCTTGCATAGATTTATTGCTCATGACAACCAAGAAGCTTAATCCTTGGATTTTGACTTGTTCACGTGTCTATTGTTGAAGAAATTCCTCTGAGATACAGTTATTTCTCTATAAATATAAGTGTTTGCAACGTAGATAGTTAGTTCTTGATACTATTGTTATAGCGTTATTTTTTGTTGTGTAACCGAGAGACATATTACTCTGCTTCATAATATTAAAAGCTATGTTTTTCACATGGTTGTTTGAGCGTGGTTTGAAGTAACAACGTGTTAATCCAAAGTTGTGTAGAGAGCCCCTACATAGCTATAATATTTTGAACCCAGAATATTCCTCAAACCCCAGCAAAAACTCCAACCAAATATGTGCAAACGATATAATAACCTAGAAGTGATAAAATAATAGTGGAACATCATATAATAATGTAAACCGAAAATATAAGGAGATACACAAGAAATGCAGCGAGAAATGCTAAGCCATTTTATTATACTGAGCAATGAATGAGTTAAGAGGTGATTAGGTAGATGGCACCTCAACTTGCACAAGGCAAGTGAAGAAATACTCTCAGAATGACAAGAATGGCCTCTCTGTGTTGTTGCTACCATTGTGCTACTATTGCTACTAGAAAGCAAATGATGATTTGGCGCTACACCCCTCCTTGAAAAAAGTTGAAACTCTGGATTTAGGTTCTACTCAAGAAACCCAGCAAACCCCAGAAAGCTTTCCCGGAATGGCCTCACACTAATCTGCGTCCTAGCTGTTGGAAAACTATTGTGCTACTGCTACTAATGGAAATCGAATGGAGATTTGGGGCTACTCCCCTCCTCAGAAAAGGATGAAACTTTGGAATCAAACTCTACTAAAAAAACCCAGTAAAACCCAAATTTTTTTTCTAAAATGACCGACCCCTGAAAATCACCCCCTTGGGGTTTTGCAGAGTTCGTCAAAGATGTTGATGAAACTACTGCTAAAATGCTGATGAAACTGTTTCTAAAATGTTGATCAATCTACTACTAGAATGCTAATGGAATTATCTTGCCCGAGTAGGCACTTGAAGTCCCCCGGGGCTAAGGGTGAGATCTCCGAATGGAGGCACTCAATGCACTAAAAAATGTTGCAGACTAGCTAAACAGCCAACGTACTCTAAGTCAAAATGACTATCACAAATTCTCATAACTAGAATGATTAAATGAGGGGGCTCCTCTCTCCTTTATAGCCTTTGCCTCTCTCAATCCCAAGGCTCACCTCCTCCTGCGTGATTCCTCTCTTGCCACATGTTTCTTCCCTCCTGCGTAGTCCCTCCATAAGTCTGTGTGGGCTCCATTTTTGCGTCCCCCTTTGGCCCCCTTGGCTCCCCTCTAAGTCACAACATTGTGCTACTAGGAAGTGACTTTTTATTCTAAAAGTGAGTTATGTCCCTCGTCCTCATTTTTTATTTACAAATAACTATAGAAGGAAAAAATTGAACAAAATCGAATATTCTAATTAGCCATAGCTAATTAGGAATATTACAGTCTCCCATGGAAAAATATTACTTGTCCTAAAGCAACTGAAGTGATATATGTTGTAAGATCTCCTCACTCTCCCAAGTGGCATCCTCATCCGGCAAATTCTTCCACCTCACCAAGAATTCCCGAACCGTCCTGCTCCGCAACTGTCTCTCCCTAGAGTCAATGATAGCCTCTGGCTACAATACCAAATGCCCCTCATCATCCATGGGTAGTATCTTATCCGTCATGGTCACTTGCTACCCCAATGCCTTCTTCAGGCATGATACGTGAAAAACGATATGAATCTTGCTGCCTTGGTGCAACTCTAACTCATATGCAACCTACCCAATCCTACGTATCACCCTGTATGGCCCATAAAAGTGGGCCTTGAGCTTCTTAGCCCCCTTATGCTTTAGTGATGACTGTTGGTATGGCTATAATCATAGGTACACCATGTCCCCTACCTCGAACTATCTCTCCACCCAACCCCTGTCGGCATACAGCTTCTGCTGGTTCTGCACTATAGCCATGTTATCCTTGAGAGCTCGGAGGATATCCTGACTCTCCTAGATCCAAATCTTGGCTCTAGGATCCTTGCTATCACAAAACATCACAACAGCAAAATATAAAGGATGATACCCATATAAGGCATAGAATGGTGACATACCAATGGACATGTGATGTGAATTATTGTAGCAGTACTCCCCTAGATGCAGCCACTTCAGCCATGCTCGTTGCTGCCCATTGACATAGTTACGCAAGTAGCCCTCTAGCCACTTGTTAACTATCTCCGTCTGTCTGTCCATTTGTGAGTGGTAGCTAGTACTCAGTGTCAACTCTGTCCCCACCAATTGGGAAAGCTCCTGCCAAAACCTGCCCATGAAATAGCTATCCTTGTCACTAGCAATGGTCTTAGGAAGACCATGTAGCCTGAAGAATAGCTCGGCCACCTATGCTGTTGTATAGTGTGTGGATATGGCAAAGAAATGTGTGTACTTCATCAGTTGATCAACGAAAACAAAGATACAATCCTTGCCCTATACCATGGGCAACCCTATGATGAAATCCATGAAAATATCTCTCCCATTTCCCCTGCGAAATGGGAAGAGGCTGCAATAATCCTACGGGATGGCTCATCTCTCCCTTGTTCCTCTGGCAAACATCGCACTCCCGGATGTGTTGGAGTACGTCCTATTTGAGGCCCTTCCATGAGAACCTCTCCCTAATGGCCTTGTACGTTTTGGTAAAACCCTGATGTCCTGGCAATGGGGAATCATGTGATGCTTGGAGTATCTTCTTCTTGAGCTAAGACCCCTCAATCAAGAAGATCTTGTCCCTATAGTAGATGATCTCATCGACCACCCTATACTTGTCATCTACCACCTGCCCATCTAGAACCTCACATGCAAATCTGTCCTTAGAGTACTCTACTAAAAGTCGAGCCCTCCAATCTGTATCAAAGCTCCTAAGAGACAACGTGGCTGGTCTACGTGAAAGGGCATCTGCTACCACGTTGTTCTTACCTTTGACATACTTAATGTCAAACTCATATGCTTGGATCTTACTGATCCACTTCTGTTGCCTCTTCAATAGTTTCTTCTGCTCCAAAAAGAACTTGAGGCTGTTGTGATCAATCCTCACCCTGAACCTGTTGCCTACCAAATACTGTAGGTACTTCGCCAATGCATGCATGATGGCCATCATCACCTTGTTCCATATGGAATACAACCTCTCATGCAGAAGGAGCTTCTGGCTCTCAAATTATATAGGGTGACCTCCCTGCATAAATACTACACTGATCCCCTCTCCCGGCACATCACACTCCAAAACAAATGGCTGCGTGAAATCTGGAAATGCAAGCAACTCCTTGATAGCCCGCTCAATCTCATCCCAATAGGCCTTGGGGTGCCTATAGGGGGTGGTAATCATGACTTGTATGACCTACTCAAGCTCGATGGTGTGCTCAAACCCCCGACCTGGTGGCTATCCTAGTGGAATCTCCCCAAACACTATGGCATACCGATCAAGGATAGATTGTATCTCTGGGTGTACCGTCTACCCTATAGTTCTTGCCTCTGATGCACGCAGCTCCACTACCCACTCTATATCTCCCTTCCGAAAGACTGCCTCCATCCGATGAGCCAAGATAGTCTGAGGCGGATATGTGTGTTGTCCCCGTATCTTCTCATGCCTCCCTATCTTCTCATCATCCCACTCCATCTCTAGGGTCTTCCAATCTGTCGTGGACTTCCCTAGAGTGATAAGCCATTGAACACCCAGTATCATGTTGGTGTCCGGAATATCAACCACGAAAAAGTGTTCAGTCAATGTGTAGGTGCCCATCGTCACTGAAAGCTCTGACACATAACGAGCACACGTCATGGTCTGATCTCTTGGGACCAAGACTGAAAACCCATTGAAGCTCTCTATCTGTTTATCTCTGCACTCAACCATCTGGGCATCGATGAAGTTGTGGGTTGCCCCACTATCAACCAAAACTGATACACGCTGGCCACGTACTATCCCTCGTACGCGTAGCGTCAGATACTTGGGAACTCCCCGGAACACTGCAAGGGCCCCTCCAGTGAGTGCAAAAGATACACCACCTACCACTGGTGGTGGAGGTGGCAAAGGTCCGTGTATTGCATGGCTATCTCCTACCTCCACATCCTCCTCATCATCCTCTTCTCCACTACTCTCGGAGAAGACCTCAATAAAATGTGCTTTACCAACAGCACATCTATGTCCCGGTGCCCATGGCTAGCGACAAGTGAAGCACAACTGCTTCTTCTTCAGCTCCCTCCTAGCATCATCATCAAGATATACTCATCTTGGATTCCCCTTTGGAGGTGGAATCCTCACATCCTTCCCCTTAGACTGGAAAGTCTATCTCTAGGGGTATGGTGTTCGGGTCCTGGATAAGACATCCTGTAAGTCTCAGGTCCTGCTGATAGCATCTTGGAGCGCAGCTGGTCTAGTGGATCGGACTAGACCCCAAAGTGGCTCTGCTAACCCCTCAACATACATATAGACCCTCCGTGTTGTGGAGAGGTCTGGCACCATCATGGAGACCCTCAAGAAATCTGCAATGTAGGTCTTTGGGCTCCCTGTTTGTTTGAGCCTCGTCAGCTCAACGAAATGCTTCTCTAGATCCCTCCGATCAAATCGCTCCATTAGTCTCCTGGTAAACTTAGCATATGGCATCATTGTGGAGTGCCCCAATGTAACCATCCCATGAAACCACCAATCTTGGGCCTCACCATCCAAATGCAATGTCGCCACCTTGACGACCTCTTCCTCTGACATCTGGTTATGGTGGAATTAAATGTCCAGCTTCTCCACCCAAGACTTTTCTGAACTGTTTGATGAGCCATCAAACATAGGCAAGTGAAATCTGCTCGTTACATGGTAGGTGTCGCCATCATGGTAATGCTAGTACCCTCTATGATGATCGTCGAGTCTGCTATCCCACTGGAGTTGAAAAAAATCTCTGAATGGGCTTCCCTGGACTCCTGACCACAGATTTGGTATTTTGCAAAATAATCGCCCATATGGTCGGGCTCTACCTCCTTCTAGGCTATGGCCCCCATGTCTGCTCCTAAGAAGGTGGGCATGGTAGAGCGTGTAGGGGCATGTGAGGCCCCCTACTGCATAGTATCATGCCTCTCTTGCAAGTGATGGGATGCACCTGATCCCTCACCAATCTGAAAAACTCGTGGCTCTCTCTCACTGTCTAGCCTCTACTGCCGTGAATCTATGCCCCATTACCTCAATCTACCTCAACAAATCCTACACTAATTTGATGAGCATATCCACAAATTTCTTCCTATCCTCATCTACCATCTACTCTGCACCCACTACTGGCTCTCTCTGTTCTGCATCTACCACAGTTTCCTCTTGTTCTGCGTCTGCCATAGGAACACAATCTCCCTCTCCATAGGTATTCTCCAACCTATGCCCAGTGTCTCTGTATCTCTGACCTCTATAACAGATATAGGGTTTTTCCCCTGGTTTCATAGATTGCTAGCTCCATAGGCTGAGCCAAACCTATGCTCTGATACCATTGTAGTATTCTGAACCCAGAATATTCCTTAAACCCCAGCAAAAACTCCAACCAAATATGTGCAAATGATATAATAACCCAGAAGTGATAAAATAACGATGGAACATCGTATAATAATGTAAACTGGAAATATAAGCGAATACACAAGAAATGCAAAGAGAAATGCTAAGCCATTTGATTACACTGAGTAATGAATGAGTATAAGAGGTGATCAGACCGATGGCACCTCGACTTGCACAAGGCAAGTGAAGAAATACTCTCATAATGACAAGAATGGCCTCTTTGTGAGGATGTTACTGTTGTGATGTTGATGCTGCTAGAAAACAAATGATGATTTGGGGTTTCTCCCCTCCTCAGGAAAAGATGAAACTTTGGATTTTGGCTCTACTCAAGAAACCCAGAAAAACCTAGAAAGCTTTCCTAGAATGGCCTCACACTAATCTGCTTCCCAGCTACTGGAAAATTGTTATGCTGCTGCTACTTGAAATCGAATGGGGATTTGGGGCTTCTCCCCTCCTCAAAAAAGGCTAAAACTCTTGAATCAAACTCTACTCAGAAAACCCAGAAAGACCAAAAAAGATTTTCTAAAATGGTCGGTCCCCCAAAATCACCCCCTTGGGGTTCTACGCAGTTCCTCAAAGACGCTGATGGAACTGCTGCTAAAATGCTGATGAAAATGCTGCTAAAATGTTGATGAATCTACTGCTAGAATGCCAATGGAAATACCTTGCCCAAGAAAGCACTCGAAGTCCCTCAGGGCTAAGGGTGAGATCTCCCAATGAAGACACTCAATGCACTAAACAGTTCTGCAAACTAGCTAAATAGCCAGCGTGCTCTAAGTCGAAATGACTATCACAAATGCTCATAACTAGAATGATTAAAATGAGGGGGCTCCTCTCTCCTTTATAGCCTTTGCCTCTCTCAATCCCAAGGCTCACCTCCTCCTACGTGATTCCTCTCTTGCCACATGTTTCTTCCCTCCTGCGTAGTCCCTCCATGTGTCTATGTGGGCTCCATTTCTACATCCCCCTTTGGCCCCCTTGGCTCCCCTCTAAGTCACAACGTTGTGCTACTAGGAAGTGACTTTTTATTCTAAATGTGAGTTATGTCCCCCATCCTCACTTTTTATTTACAAATAACTATAGAAGGCAAAAATTGAACAAACTCGAATATTCCAATTAGCCATAGCTAATTAGGAATATTACAATAGCTGAGGTTCTTCTTTTGTTTTTGTATAGTTTTCCATGTATATTTTCTCTCATTCGAGTTGTACATTTCTCATGTTTTTTTTATGATCATAATCGTTCTAACTTTGTACATGTCTATGCAGCTTGTTACATTTCTTATTAACACTAATAGGTGCACTTTAGAATAGGTCTTTAAGTCTGGTTATGCTCGAGCTTCTTAGTGTAGTTTTTGCATCAAGTGGTGATTTGAGACTTGCTTCCTTTGCTGAACTTTAGTTTTCAATTTCAGTTGTTTATGCCTTTATTTAGTGAGATTTGTTTACTATTCAAGATAGTTTAGATATCAGTTCTTCATGCTATATGATGATATCTCTGAAGCCTTTAGCTTAATCCCATTTTAGAAGTTAATTGGCGAGCTATTGTGATTATAGGTGAAGTAATTGATTTTGCTTTCATTAATATGCAAGTAGATAGTTTACATGTCAGTTATTTCATGCTATATGATGATATTTCCAAAGGCTTTAGCTTAACCCCTTTTTAGAAGTTAATTGACGAAATAATGTGATTATAGATGGAGTAATTGGTGTTGCTTTCATTAGTGTGCAAATGAAATAATTTAGATGTCATTCTTTTCATGCCATATGATGATATTTCTGGAGTCTTTAGCTTAACCCTGTTTTAGAAGTTAATTGAAAAAATATTGTGATTATGGATGAAATAATTGACTAGTTTCTAGTTTCTGTACTTTTTGGTTTTGAGTACAGCAGTTTATTAGATTTCAATTTTGCAATTAGGATGGACAGCAGAGATAGTAACCTCATTTTTAGTACTTCATTTTTAGTTTGGTTTATGTAGCTGTATGTTTCCACTCTTATTCAAGTTTTGATTTTATATACAACATGTTTTAAGATCTCTTAAGTTCAAAGTTTGGAAATTATCATAAGAAGCATAAACCTTGTCTTCAACTCTACATCCACACTTGAACTTTAAAATTATTCCTAAACTTTTGCTTTAACAACAGATTAGGATTTCCATTGCATCCCAGACCCATACTCCCAATCTTAGGATTCCTGGAATTCAAGGGGCAACAACTGAATTAGAAGATTCTCCAACACCATATACTAAATCTAACCTAGGATAAGAACCCTTCTTCACCTCCATAGGAGAGCCTATTGCAGTGGAAGAAGTAGAATTACCTAGAGAAGAAGAGGAGTTAGAAACTCTCTCTCATCAGCCATTAATAGAAGAGCTAGAAGATTCTGAGGAAACTATCATGGTAGAATAAGAGCAAGATGGAGAATTTTCACTATTTGGAGGAAGGGGTAGAGGTAGAGGTAGAGGAAATAATGGAGGTGGTAGAGGTAACAATGGAGGAGGTAGAGGCAACAATGGAGGAAACAGGGAAGGAGATAACTCATTTGGATTCCCTATAGTAGATGAGGAAACCCATACAACAATGAAAAACATTTCACCATCTGTCCTCCCAAATTTTTATGGATTGCAAAGTGAGGATCCTAAAACATTTCTATTTGAGTTTGAAGTCTTATGTGGAACCTATGACTATTTAGAAGACTCTCAAAAACTCAAATTGTTTCCTTCAACATTGAAAGGGGCTGCTCTAAAATGGTTTATGGGATTAGTCACTAAATCTATTAGGACTTAGAATGATATGAGGTAGGAATTTTTAAATAGATACCTGGATTATTGCATGCCTACCAACCATAAGGATGAGGTATTCAAAATGATGCAAAAAGAAGATGAGAATTTAGAGGATTTGCTTGAGAGATTCCAATACAACTTAAAAAGAGCAAAAGTAAATAATTTAGATGAGGAAACCTTGAAAGCCATTAGAGATGAATGGATAGATATTTTAAACATGATGGGGAAGGGAGACATCTCTCAACTTCCACTAAGTGACATAGCAGAACTATGTGTCCATCTCTCAAGGGGAAAATCTAAAATTGGAAAAGGGCCTAGAGATCCTTCTATTATTAGAGAAAACAAATTTGCAACTGGGACAGTAAGTAGGGAAAAAATTGGCAATATGCTTGATGAGTTCAAAGCTGACATTCTAGGGAACGTTAGTGAACAGCTAGACACCCTCAAAATTCGAAACAAGCAGAAAACAAAAGCTAACGCCTTAGCCATCTTTTTCCCAAAATGTAGAAAGAAACATGCTCTAAGAGAATGTCCCTTAGATGCAAAGGCTGTAGAAACATGTATGATTTGCTCAGAAAGTCATGAGACCAAGGATTATCCTTCAATCCCAAGGCTTAAAGCTATCTTTCAGGAGGACCCAAATTTTGTAGAATCTCTTTGCTTTGTTTCAAGAAGACCTTGGAAAGGGCAACAAAATCGAGGACTTAACAATCTAATGAATTTTCAGCCCCCACCAAATTGAAATTCTTGGCAACAACCTTGGCCTCAAGCTCAAAACTAGTATCAATCTCAATCATGGGCAAAAGGGATACAAAATCCTTATGGGAGATTTTCTCAATATTATCAATATCCTCCATCTTATTAGGGCTATCCTCCTCCACAAAACCAACAACAAAATCCACAACTTCCAAATCAAAGCCCACAACTTTCATTGCCATTTCCATAACAACAACCTCCTCAACAAAATCAAAATCCTCAACTCTTGCTTCCATTTCAACAGAAACCAAATCAACTACCAGCCCAACCATTACCAAATCCCAACAACAAAAACCCTCAGAATGCATACATTGTAGAAGGACAACCATTTCCTACCTACATGATTGTTCCTCTAGATCTTAATGATGTTCAACTTAGATCTGTTAGGATTTTAGAAAATGAAAAACCTTTTATAGATATTCAAGAGAAAGATGCTTCTGAGGAGGATTCTCTGAAAGTAAATAAAAGTTTTGAAGAAGCATCCCTTCAAAACCCAACCATTCAAAATGAAAAACAAAAAGAGTCAACCCCCACAACTCCTATAGTTGAGCAACCTGTATCTACATCCACACCTCCTTTTCCAGGGAGATTACAAATTGACAGGGGGTGGAAAAACAAATTTTGCTGCCGGACTATGATTTCCTAGATAAAGTAAAGAATGTTTGTATCAATATTCCCTTCATTCAAGCCATTAGAGAGATTCCTACTCTAGCAAAAACAATAAATGAATTGAGTATCAAAACACGAAGTAGGATATCAATAGACACAAAAAGAATCCACCTGGTAGGAAAAATAGAAAATATCATGATGGGAAAGATTACCATGCAGAAATATGTGGATCCAGGTAGTCCAATTGTCAAGACACATATAAATGGAATAGAAATTCCAAATACATTGATTGACTTAAGGGATGCTATAAACATTATGAGTAGACAGACTATGGAACAACTTAAACTTCCTAATCTTCTTTTCACACCTACCATACTGTAACTTGCAAATAGATCAGTAATCAAACCAGATGATGTACTGGAAGATATTTTAGTCTCCTTATATTCTTGAGAATATCTGATGGATTTCATGATTTTGACTCCCAAGAATAATCTAGGAAGACACCCACTCATCTTAGGAAGACCTTGGCTAGCCACAACTAATGCTTTTGTTAGCTGTAGATCTGGTGACATGTACATTTCTGATGGTAGTTCAACAAAGAAACTTACTTTGTATCCTCCAACAAAAGCAATTACAGAAGTAGGAGACAATGAATGGGTCGATGATGAAGATGTTATACAACCTGTCTTTACTCTCTCTAAAGTTAGTGAGGATATTCAAATCCTAAACACATTAAAAAATTTTGAAACATCTTCAAAATATGATCACACACAATTTTAGTTAGATTCTAATATTGAATACTTGTCATCAAGGAAAATGTCTCTCTACTCTATGGAAGAGTTTGGTAGTTCTGTAGTTGAAATTTTTCTAGGTAAAACATTGAATATCAACAAAAATTTGGAAAAGTTACAACAAGAGGAGCTAACCAAAATATTACAAAAACATTCTAATGTGCTTGCATGGCAGTATATTGATATGAAAGATATTGACCCTAAGACTTGCATCCATCATATCTATATTGAGGAAAACAGTAGGCCAATCAGACAACCTCATAGAAGGATGAATCCAAATCTTAGGGAGATTGTGAAAGAAGAGCTCCAAAAATTACTCAATGTGAACTTCATTTACCAAATCTCAGATAGCTGATAGGTTTATCCCTTGGTGATAGTGCCCAAAAAGAATGGTAAATGGAGGGTGTGCATTGACTATAGGGAATTGAATAAAGCAACCTTGAAGGATCACTTTCCTTTTCCCTTTATCGATCAAGTATTAGATACATTAGCAAGAAAAAAGTACTTTTCATTTTTGGATGGTTTCAGTGGTTATAATCAAATTCAGGTAGCACCTGAAGATCAGGATAAAACCACATTTACTTGTCCATGGGGAATTTTTGCCTACCGAGTGCTTCCTTTTGGATTATGTAATGCACCTGCAACATTCCAAAGAGCAGTACTAGGAATTTTTTCTAATCTAATCCATGATTGTGTAGAGATATATATGGATGATTTTACAGTCTATGGTAATACATTCGAACAAGCCTTGGAAAATTTGGAAAAAATCCTTATAATATGTAAATAAATAAACCTTTCATTAAGCCTTGAAAAATGATTTATGATGTTTACTGAAGGTATTGTTTTGGGACATCATATTTCATGGGATGGGATTAAAGTAGACAAATCCAAAGTTGAATTCATCTCCAAGTTACCTATTCCAAATTGTCAAAAAGATGTTAGAAGTTTTCTAAGATTTACTGGATATTATAGAAGATTTATAGAAAACTTTACGAAAATAGCATTCCACTCTTCAAACTACTTACAAAAGACTGTGAATTCAAGTGGAGTCTTGATTACCAATCAGAATTTGAAGCTTTGAAAACAAGAATATCTGAAGCACCTATCTTGAGAGGACTAAATTGGAAACTTCCTTTCCATATATCTATAGATTCTTCAGATACAGATCTAGGAGTTGTACTCGGACAAAAAGACTTGGTTCCTTATGCCATTTACTATACCAATAAAAATTTGACTACTACTGAGTTAAATTATACTGTGACTGAAAAAGAGTTCTTAGCTATTGTTCATACAATTAATAAGTTCAAACATTATATAATAGACTATGAAAATTTTATTCATACTGATCATTTTGCAATTAGATATCTGATGAACAAACCTATTACTAATGGCAGAGTTACAAGATGGCTCCTACTTTTACAGGAATTCAATATTACTGTGTTAGATAGACCAGGGAAACAAAACACAATTGTTGATTTCTTGTCTAGGATTCAGAATATCAAAGAGGAATCTCCTGTAGAGGATAAGTTTCCTGATGAATACTTATTTGCAATAACTACTAAAACTCCTTGGTTTGCAGACATGGCTAACTATTTGGTTGCAGGGAAACTACCTCCACATTTATTTCCTAGTGAAGGAAGAAAGATTATTCAGGATAGTTCAAGGTATTCATGGATTTCTAACGAATTGTTTAAAACAGGGCTAGACTTTGTGATTGGAAGATGTGTCATGGAAGATGAAATGCCTAATATTCTCAAAGCATGTCATGATGAACCGTGTGGTGGACACTTTTCTAATAAGAGGATAGCTTATAAAATCCTTTCTTTAGGATATTATTGGTCGTCCCTCTTCAAAGATGCAAAACAATATGTCAAAAGGTGTGACAGCTGCCAAATGGTAGGAAAGCCTACCCCCTCAAATGAGATGCCATTACAACCTCAGGTACTCATTGAACCCTTTGAAAAATGGGCTTTAGAATTTATTGTACCTATTAATCCTCCATCCAAGTAGAAAAAGTATATATTGGTATGCATTGATTATGTCACTAAATGGGTAGAAGCCAAAGCATTATTTTCTACTACTGAAAATACAGTAGTTAATTTTCTTTATAAGGATATTTTTACTTGCTTTGGTGTTCCAAGGGAAATTGTGACAGATCAGGGAAGTCAATTCACATACAGAATGATGGAAAAGCTTATGGAAGAGTACAAGGTCAAGCATAGGAAATCCACTCCTTATCATCCGCAAGCAAATGGTCAAGTGGAGTCCACAAATAAAGTAATTGAAGGAATCATTACCAAGACTATGCATCTGCACACAAGAGATTGGGAAGAAGGGCTTCCTGAAGCTTTATGGGCCTACAGGACTACATGGAG
This sequence comes from Pinus taeda, assembly GCA_000404065.3. NCBI lineage: Eukaryota > Viridiplantae > Streptophyta > Pinopsida > Pinales > Pinaceae > Pinus > Pinus taeda. Next base: position 94,377 of record APFE030499208.1, on the reverse strand, counting down.
GAACATAACGGGACACACTCCCTATGAACTTTTTTATGGGAAGGAAGTTCTACTCCCCATTGAGTTCCAAGTTAAAACCTTCAAGATGGTAGTTCCGTTGGGAATGGATCTATCAAAAGCTCAAAAGCATAGACTGGAGCAGTTGAATGAACTAGATGAGATCAGACAAGAAGAAATTCAAAGAACTAATCTAGTTCAGCAACAGAGAGATAAGTGACATGAAAAATACATCAAGGACAAAAAGTTTCAAGAAGGCGATTGGGAATTGTTATTTGATTCAAATTTCAAAGATTTTCAAGGTAAATTTCAGACTCATTGGCTTGGGCCATATGAGGTTGAAAAAGTTTTTAGTAATGGAGCAGTAAGAATCAAAAAAAGTGATGAGAATCAAACTCGTCTCATTGTGAATGGTCATAGATTGAAGATCTATCATAAACCACTCTCAAAGGAGGATTTTATCAAAATCTTTCCATATAATTCTGCAATGAGGCTGGTAAAGAAGAATCATTCTTCTCAACCGGCCTAGTCTTTGTTTTTTTTCATCATCATCTTAAAAAAATATATATAAGCATGAAAACCAATCACTGATTGGCAGTCTTATACAGAAAATACTGGGTGAAAATTAGAAGATTCTGACGCACTATATTATCCAAAAAAAATCTCTCTCATTTCACTCATAGTTTGTTTCATTCCATTCCATTTCATTTCACTCTATCTCACCACCACATTCCATCAATAAAATTTCTTTCAATTTATCTTCATATTCACCTTTCCATGTATCACAGTCATTTTTCATTTCCATTCATTCACCAAGTCAAATGTTATTCACTATGTCAGTTTCCGCAGCTAAATTCTGTTTCCACAACTAAATTCTGATTACGCAGCTGAATTCTGATTCCGCAGCTAATCCTCTGTTACTCTGCAGTGGCAGTCAAGTGATTAGCCAAATAATAATAAAAGCAAGATGCAGGTATGGAAGGAGAAGATCTTTGAAGACACGAGCACCTGAAAAGCACACACAGAGGCAGCCAATCAAAAGTTAGCAAAACGAAAGAGGTATGATTCCAAGGTATGGACAAAACCATTTTCAAATAGCATTTCAAATGCATAATTTGTATAGTTTGTAAATCATAGCTCCATAACGTGTAATGATTTGACTTGATGGCTGCCTTAACTCCACCATATCCTCCGCATCAATCCTAATGGTCTCATAATCCATTTTCGAGTTTAACTCGTACTTAGTCGTACATCCTTATTGCACTTGTTAAAACGGTTAATCATGCAGACGTGAGATGATTGAATACAGTTCTCTTCCACTGATGTTCCACTCTGCAGCCTTTTTATGAACCCACTGATGTTTCACTCCACAACCTTTTATTAACTCAAAATCTATTCAATTTCATAAATTTTATGAGTGACACTCTGTCTCCACGCTTTCACACCAGATTTTACAATCCTCGGTTCATTGTTTTTTACACAGACTTCTGCTCCGTAAACCCACTCTTATTTCATGCTCAGTATTCTTCCCATTTCATAGTCACTGATTTTCTCCACAACCCTCCTCTATTTTTCGCTCACATAATTGTTTTGCTCCTGTAAAACTATCATTTACAGAGGTGTCTTCACAGTAAGAAGGAAGAATGGGTCTTATAATGAGAACAGAGCCCAAAGGGGTTAAATTCATGGAAGGATACCCGCAACTTAAGAGCACATTGAAGAACGAAACATGGTTACAGTTTATTAAGAAATTCAAGGGTCATAATACAGAGGTTACAAAAACATTTGCAAGATCTTTCAATGGTGTAGAAGTTGAAATTCAGGACATCCAATTTCCAGCAATAGAGTCATCAATTCCAGCAGCCATAGAGCTTCCACAAGAAGGAGAGACATGGTTTAAGAACGGGGACTTTGATGAAAAGGTATGGATGGTCATTTTTCGTAATCTAGGTATGGATGTATCAATCTTTAAATAAGGAATTCTTGTTTTAGCCTTAAAATATAAAGGGACTAGTCTATTGTTAATCATCTAGAAATTCATTATATGCGAGGGCATGTATGGCTCCATGTACATGTATCATATCAGATTATTAATGAATTTCTTGGAGAATAAAACTATCAACCTTCCTTATTTCTTGTTAAGTAGTTTGAGAAAAATGTCTACTACTATGCAAAAGAATATAGATGATGTGGAACCTCATCTTTATCATCATAGCCTTATTAAGATCCTGGTTGAGAGTCATTTCAAAGAGAGGGAAGATACATGGGAAAAAATCCTAGTTAGGAACTTCTTCCAAGACCCTACTAAAGTGCCTGAGGGGATTTCAGCAAAGAAAAGTAGGAGGAAAAGAACAACTTTAACAATCCAAAATACTCCTACTAATGTGACCAAGGAAACCAGTGAAGAAGAATTACCTTCTAAAACATTGACTGAAACTAGGAAACAAGCAAAACAGAAAGGAAAGAGGAAAATTGAAGACATTTACAAGACTCCTGAGCCTTCTTCAGAAGAAGATAAAGTGCTTTCTGAGAGATTAATTCATCTTAAAGAACAGTCAACTAAGGGAAAACAAAAAGGAAAGGAGAAATAGAGCATAGAAAAGGGAGACATAATCTCACAAGGTCTAAGAAGAAGATATAGATTAAAGGGAAAATTGAAGAAAATGCAAATCAAAGGAGCTCAATTCATAGACCTGGGAGGTGAAACTCAAAGTCCATGGCATTCTCCTTCTCCTCAGTTAGATTTTGAAACTATTCCAAGGAAGACAAATCTAGAAATTGATCAAACTCAGCAGCAGATGTATGATTTCATTGAATCATTGGAACAGTAGAAAACTACAGTAGAGCAAGGAACTTCATCTAATCAGCTAGGTACAACTCAGGAAACCTTGGTTCAGTCATTGAAGCAAGAAATTTATGAGTTGGAAGTCCTAAACAGGCATATCCAAAAGGAGAATGAAACATTAAAAGAGAAAAACAAATTGGACAAAATTATCCATTGACAATACCATGTTGCATTTAGGATTATGGCACAAGAAAAATAGAAAACTGAAGAATAAGAATAGGAGGTTGAGTAGAGCCCTCATCAATCTCAAGTATAGATGTCTTATGATGAAGCCCAGAATGACAGTTACAGCAAGAAAGAAGAAGAAAAGGTTGGATGTCTCAGCAGAAGTTTCAGAGCAGATGAATTGAAAGGGGGATAGTTATAATTTTGGTTGCATGGGGACATGCAACATCTTCACAGTGGGGGTATGTTGAGCCCAAAAATTACCTCTATTCCTAGCATTTTATTGAACCCTTTCTCTTCTATTTTCCCATGTCAGTGCATCCTAAGCTATGAAAAGTTGTTACATGTTGATTTCAGGAGTGTATTTGAGTGATTTTTAAATTAGATCATTGTGTGTGCTATTTGATCTAGGATTTGTTTATCAGCTACGGAATGTAGCCACTTTCTACAGCTAACTCGCAATTTCGCAACCATTTTCATTGTTCTGTAGGATACAGGTGTCAGTAGGAGAAATGAGATACATGGGCAGCTCATGAATGATCCACACATGGATGAGGTCCTATTTACTTAGCCAAATTCGAAAGGAAAGGTCCTGGTCAAAGGATGGTCAACGGAGAGTTCTACGTCAACTAAGACTATGTTCCTGCACATAAAAGAAGCCTGAAGACATTCCTAAACTCGTGGATCCATTTTTGCCACCTATAAGCCATCTACATAACGCAATCTAACATCCACCTCGCATATATTTATTGCTCATGGCAAACAAGAGGTTGAATCCTCAGATTTTGACTTATTCACGTGTCTATTGTTGAAAAAATTCCTCTGAGATACAATTATCTATTTTCTCTATAAATATAAGCATTTGCAATGCAGATAGTTAGTTCTTGATACTATTGTTATAGCACTATTTTGTTGTTGTGTAACCGAGATACATATTACTCTATTTCATAATATAAAACCTTTGTTTTTCACATGGTTGTTTGAGCGTGGTTTGAAGTAACAACATGTTAATCCAGAGTTGTGCAGAGGGCCCCTACATAGCTGAGGTTCTTCTTATGTTTTTTTTATAGCTTTTCATGTATATTTTCTCTTATTCGAGTTGTACATTTCTCATGTTTTTCTTATGATCATAATCGTTCTAAATTTGTACATGTCTTTGTAGCTTGTCACATTTCTTACTAACGTTGATAGGTGCACTTTAGAATAGGTCATTAAGTCTAGTTATGCTCAAGCTTCTTAGTGTAGTTTTGCATCAAGTGGTGATTTGAGACTTGCTTCCTCTACTGAACTTTAGCTTTCAATTTCACTTGTTTATGCCTTTATTTAGTGAGATTTGTTTATTGTTCAAGATAGTTTAGATATCAGTTCTTCATGCTATATGATGATATCTTCGGAGCCTTTAGCTTAACCCCATTTCAGAAGTTAATTGGTGAGCTATTGTGATTATAGGTGAAGTAATTGATTTTTCTTTCATTAGTATGCAAGCAGATAGTTTAGATGTCACTTCTTTCATACTATGTCATGATATTTCTGGAGTCTTTAGCTTAACCCCATTTTAGAAGTTAATTGACGAAATATTGTGATTATAGATGGAGTAATTCGCTTTGCTTTCATTAGTGTGCAAATTAGATAATTTAGATGTCATTCTTTTCATGCCATATGCTGATATTTCTGGAATCTTTAGCTTAACCCTATTTTAGAAATTAATTGATGAAATATTGTGATTATGGATGAAATCATTGACTAGTTTCTAGTTTCTTTACTTTTTTGCTTTGAGTATAGCAGTTTATTAGAGTTCAATTCTGTGATTAGGATGGATAGTAGAGATAGTAACCTCATTTTTAGTTTGGTTTATGTAGCTATATGTTTACACTCTTATTCAAGTTCTGATTTTATAGACAGCATGTTTTAAGATCTCTTAAGTTCAAAGCTTGGAAATTATCATAAGAAGCATAAACCTTATCTTCAACTCTACATCCACACTTGAACTTTAAAATTATTCTTACACTTTTGGTTTAACAGTGGATTAGGATTTCCATTGCATTAGAAAACTTTAGGAGACCAACAAGAACAAAACCCTAAAACAAGATAAAACTGAAAATAGTGAGGTAAGAAAAGTGTTGTCTAGCACATACAGTGCACTACACTTCATCAGTTTACAACTCCCGGATTGATAACTTATGTAGCAATTTAGGACACACTAAATTGACTAAACAATATTTGTGACCCATTTTTTCTCTTCGTCCAAAGATAATATTTGTTCTAAAAAGTATTTAAGACTATCATGATCCATTTTTACCTTTAAGTGTCTTCCCATTAGGTAAGGTCACAACTTCTTAAGTGCATGTAGTATTGCCAACATTTCCCTCTCATAAATAACTTGCTTGAAATGTAGCCACAAAACTACCAATCGCCTACATCAAAACTTTGTTCACTACGATGTTGATCTACCTATTGTTTCATTCGATTCTGCACTATAGTGACATTATCCTTTAAAAGTTGGAGAACTTGTTGTTGATGCTCAATGTGATATTTCATTGCTTGAATCTTTTTCTTCTTGATATGTCCTTCTATCTTGAGAGTTTGAGGAGTGGAAATTTCTTCCAATGTATTACAAGATATGGTCGGATTCATTTCTTGATGCTCGATGTGATCTTTCACTTCATGAACATTTTTCTTCTTCATATGTCCTTCTATCTTGATAGTTTGAGGAGTGGTAGTTCTGGCCAATGCATTACAATATATGGTCAAATTCATTTCTTCTTTCTCTATGTGATCCTTCACTTCTTGAACCTTTTTCTTCTTAATATGTCCTTCTATCTTAAGAGTTTGAGGAGGGTAATTCTTGCCAATGCTTTACAATATATGGTCGGATTCATTTCTTCTTTCTCTGGGGTTGGTTCATAGTGCATATCCTCTTCTTTTGATGTTTCGTGATCCTTTTCTTCCTCCTCTTCACAATCAATGTAAAATAATTTCTTCTCAGCACACTTATGACCTTTAATGTATTTGTCATCACAATTGTAACAAAGTCCTTTTTCTCTTTTTTCTTCCAATTTTTGTGGTGTCAACCTTGTAGGTTGTGGAAGGCTAGGATAAAAAACACTTCGATGTTTATAGTTGTGATGGGTAGAGTTCCTTGTTGCCATAATTTTTCTTTCCACTTTTCTTGCCAACCTGAATGCCTTCTCCAATGAATCAGGTTCCCAAAGACAAACCTCATGTTGAATGTTATCCTTCAAAGTACCTATGGAGACATCAATTATCTGCTTCTCTTGGATATCATATTCCCTTGTATTAAGTTTTTGAAGGTCCTCAATATGCTTTGCCATTGAACACTTTTGTTTGAGATTTATCAATTGGCTAAAGAAGGTGTCTCTCTTTGCATCCTCATAATGTGCTATCATTTCCTTCGTGAAAATTGACCACGTAACAAGTGGTTTACGAGAACAAAGCCCTTTATACCATAAAAATTGATCCGGTTCTAAATAAAAAGATGAAATACGTATGTTTTTTAATAGTTTCACCTCATGTAGATCAAAATATTTCTCCATCTGTAGTATCAAATTTATCGGATCCTTGCCATAAAACTTCCTCATATCACCTTTTCTTGATTTTAGGAGCTCGATATTGGAATGGTTGTAACTCTGTAATTTTGTATCTTCTAGTTTTGAAGTCACGACCTGTAGTAGCCTTCTGTGTCTTATGTCCAATGCCACCAGTCTGATTGAAATTGGATTCTCCAAGAAATAGTTATGCACAATCTCCCAAGATGACCTAATTATATACCTTTTCAGAAGAATGAACTTGTATGAAGTGCCACGTGTCACCATTTTGACCTTCAGATCTAAAAAAGGAACACATAAAACAACAATCCATCTTCTTTCTGTAACTTCTTATGAAATTTCAATCTGATGCTCAGAGAGTCAGTTATGACGATTTTCCCCAGGTCACCTGTTTAGGATATAATTCGGGAGTTTGCAAAAACCCTAAATTCCTCAGATCATATTTCCGAAAATATAGCAAGCCAAGATCTCAAATTCAAACCTGAGGTTCAGGCTGATTTCTTCTCAAACGGATTTTTTTTATGCTTCTGAAACTTCATTGCAAAAAAGTTATAGCGAAAATTCCACGATGACCTGTTTTAGATGAAATTCTGGAGCTTGCAAAAATCCTAATTTCTTCAGATCATAACTCTGACAACATAGCGAGACAAGATCTAAAATTTGGACCCGAGGTTTAGCTTGATTTCTTCTCAAATGGGTTTTCTTTTTAGCTTCTTAAACATTGCAGAAAAATAGTTATAGAGAAAATTCCACAATGACCTGTTTGGAGTAACGAAACCCTAGAATCGAAATCTCTGATACCAAATGTTATGAAACCATCTCACAAAAAGATAGAAAAGATAGATCAACTCCTTAGAAATAAGCCTCTTTGAGGGGGAAACCTCCTTTACATTACACAAATGAACAATTCTTAGATGATACAAATGACAAGGCCTCATTTCTATATATAGGAGTCTAAGGGGTCATAATATAATCAGAGCCGACATAGCAATAATAATGTAAGGGCACAATAATAACAATAGTGGGCTTCTATGGGGCACAATAACAACAATATGGGGACTACATGGGCACAACAATATAATAAGGGAGTTGTAATAATAACAATAAGGGGTTACACTAGTAGTATAGGGACCTAACATTTTGACAAGCAGGCATTGCACTTACAGCGGCATCAACAAAATCTCTAGTTACCATCTATTATAAGTGTGCATAGAAATATGGTGGTTGCAACTTCGTGAGCTACGTATGTGGCTAACACATTTGTTGGTTGTGTGGTTGTGGTATTGACAATGCATATGATGCACACATTTGTGGATGCTATAAAGAAGATTGGGAGATAGGTCTTTGGAAAGCAGAACGTGATTTGGAAAGATTCGCACATTATTACTCCAGATGGAAAGTACACGAGGATTCATTGAAGCTTGGTGCAAATCAGTGGTAAATATTATGGAAAACATTATGGATTTAGAAATTAAAGAATCTTAATCTAGTGTTAGTGACTATGGTTGGCTAATAGATTCACTACAAAGGATTTTGAGATCAAGACATGCCCTGTCTTATTCTTATGCACATATTAAGCAAAGATCTAATAGAAATAGAAAAAGCATTGAAACGAAACCTCTTTGAAGATCATCAACATCAACTAGAGGCAACGGTAGACAGGCTTTCAAAGATCATTGATGGAGATGAACAATTTCTTATCACCAACCGGGAAAAAATTATTGATCTTAGTGTTCTCACTCAGACATGGTGTGCGAAATTATTAGAGTTTATCCAAAATTATTTGTTTCCTAACTTTGGGTTGACAACACACTACATTCAACATACTCTCAAAAATATGGTGAATATCAAGAGACAAAATAGTTGGGGGATGCTTCCTACCAACATATATACATATAGAGCAGAGTTGGGGGATACTTTCCCCGAAAATTCTTGAATGATGACCCACATCTACAAAGATGAGAAGTTACTCATACCCTAGGAAGGTAATCTTTACGGTGAATGAATAGTTGGTTTCTTTATTTGAATGGGATTTTATGCACTTTTAACGAACAATGACTTATTTGAATCTTCAATGTCTTTGGTGGGTGAGTGGCTTATGTGTGTTGTTTGTGAATGGATTTCTGTTTGTTTGCCATTATGAGATGTTCTCACACCATGCATGCATTGGCATGCATTCTGGAAAATATTAGATCACCATTACTGAAATCCATGATGAGATAATGTACCCGTGGTAGATGTTGTAGATCTACCAAACTGAATAAATCACCCACCAAGTATTTACTTTTTGACGGCCTTTACACACTTCACAAATTGAGTGTAATTGAGTTTATACATTGGCCAAATTGATAAATAATGTAAATAATTGAAGGCTACATTTCCTTGTTAATCTTCACTTACACATTGATATTTGTTATCAATTGCACATCATATTTTTTCATATGTTGTTATTTGATCCAACCCTTTAAATTTAGGGAATTCTAGTTCAGGATGGCTTAGGCCATTATGGGATGTCTTTACTATTCCTCAACTTCTACATGCCAATATAGAGTTAAACACAATTCATCCATCATACCCTCTTAATTAGAATTATTTCCACTCTTACTTACATTCGAAAACAATCCAATTTATGATTAATGTTATTAATACACCTCCATATTAATGTTTCAATATTATTGAAATCTAAGAGAGGAAGAAAGATGATATTACATGGATTTAGGTTTACTCATAAAATATAGAGGAGAAAATTTGGTATGATTTTGTCGAGTTGAGCTCTTGTCATAAAAAGAGGTTAAAATACTCTATCAACATAAATTTAAAATACTTTATCCTTATTAATAAGTAACACAAATTTAGAGAGGGTGTATAAGTGCCACTGCATTGTGGATGCCCTTGTTGGCATAATCATCATGGCATGTGAGGAGCTTGTATAGTTGTAGAAATAATTCCAAGGCACCTATGTTGCATCTGACCTTACTACTATCTAACATATATGCATAAGGAAGTTGGGAACATAGAGGGTGAAGGAGGGGGAAGGTTGAGCAGAAGGAATATCAGTTCTGCACAATCAAAGGAGTTGTCTGTATCTTTTCATTTTCAAAATTGTGTGTACTCTTGCCATCCTAATTTTTATCTTAATTTCTATCACTATTGTTTTTATTCAGAGGATTTCTATGTATTGGAATTGTGTGTACTCTCGCCAACTTAATTTCTACCTTAGTTTATATCACTACTATTCTGATTGGGTTTTGTGACTTGTATAAAAATGTACCCCAGGAAGGTAATTTTTGCAGCGAATGAATGGTAATTTTTTCATTCATCATACCCACTTAATTATAACTATTTCCTCTCGCACTTACATTCACAAACAATCATCATCGGAATAATCATGGAATGTGAGGAGCTTTTATATTTGTAGATATAATTCTAAGGAACCTATGTTGCATCTGGCCTTACTATTATTTAACACATATGCATAAGGAAGCTAGGCACATAGAGGGTCAAGGAGGAGGGAGGTTGAGCAGAAAGCATATCCATTCTGCACAATCAAAGGAGTTGTCTATATATTTTCATGTTCTGAATTGTGTGTACTCTTGCCATCCTAATTTCTTTCTTCATTTCTATCACTACTATTTTGATTCAAAGGAATTATGTCTATCAGAATGGTGTGTACTCTTTCCATCCTAATTTCTACCTTAATCTCTATCACTATTGTTGTGATTGGATTTTATGACTTGTATAAAAATGTACCTGTTCTCAAGGCTCAATAGCATGGATTTTTCATCCTCTGTTTGATTGGATAGAAGCCTTGGAGATGATTTCCCACCTTAAATATTTAGGCACAATGCTTTTTCTACAAAAAATTGTAAATTCAAGTGGATCTTCTTGCAATCAAAGTTCAATAATGGGTTGGCATAACCTGTTGAAAAATATCCTTAGGAACTTAGCTAATCAGAACTTAAATTTAGATTGTTGATCACCCAAAAATTGGAAAGTGGTTGCGAATATCTTGTACATATAATTTTTGTTTTTGTTGTTTATCCTTCTATTATAGCCAAGCATGTAAGGTAGGCATGGAATTCATGCTAATCTTGTACACATTAAATATGTATCCATTGTACCCTTATAAGTACACCCATATAATCGTAGAGTGTGCAATTTGTACAACTAGTTGTATGCCTCACCACCAAAGCACCAAGGCTCATAGACAACCTCCATCCTCTATCCTTGAAACATAAAATAATTGTGCTTCATGGTGATGGGTAAAATTCGTGGTGATAGTATATTCAACTATAGCTCCCTTCCAAAACCAAATCGGGAACATAATAATCTAGAGCCAAATCTAGATTATTACAGAGTAGACAAATAATTTAAGAAAAAAATACATGTTGGTTATTATTTGATGATATTTATTGTGCCATGGGGAATGTTATTATTGTAGAATTTTGTTGTTTACTACCATTCTCGAGCCATTGGGCTTATTTTCTGTCAAATAGAAATTTGGATTGTACTCTTGTCATCCTTTGTCATTGAAACATCAAATAATTGAGCTTCATGGTGATGGGTAAAGTTCATGGTGATAGTAAAAGCACACATATTAAGAATTTAGAGAAAATTTGGTATGATTTTGTCCAGTTGAGATCTTGTCATAAAAAAGGGTTAAAATACTCTATCAACAAAAACTTCAAATACCTTGTCCTTATTAATAAGTAACACAAACTTACATAGGGTGTATAGTGGGAGGCTAAGAAAAAGGCATATTGGCCTTGTAGGATCAAGTAATAGGCTAATAGGAGGAGCCACTGCATTTTGGATTCCCCCATTGGCATAATCATCATGGCATGCGAGGAGCATTTATAGTTGTAGAAATAATTCCAAGGCACCTCTATTGCATCTAACCTTACTACTATCTAACACATATGCATAAGAAAGTTGGGAACATAGAGGGTCAAGGAGGGGGGAGGTTTAGCAAAAGGCATATCAGTTTTGCACAATCAAAGGAATTGTTTCTATCTTTTCAGGTTCAGAATTATTTCTACTCTTTCCATCCTAATTTCTATCTTAATTTCTATCACTACTATTATGATTCAAAGGAATTGTGTGTATATTTTCATGTTCAGAATTGTGTGTACTATTGCCATCCTAATTTCTATCTTAATTTCTATCACTATTGTTATGGTTGGATTCTATGACTTATATAAAAGTGTACCTGTTCTCAAGGCTACAACAACATTGATTTTTGTTCCTCTGTCTGATTGGATAAAACCCTGGGAGATGATTTATCACCATAAATATTTAGGCACAATGTGTTTTCTACAAAAACTTGAAAAAGCATTCGAGTGGTCATTCATTGTCATTCATGTTGTTAAAAAATTGGCATCTTTACTAGCAAGACTTGTGGTTGAGCCACTTGTGGAACATGGATAATATATCTTACCACTCTGGGATCTTTGTCTTCACAAAGTGAGGATTGTGTTAATAGATTTGGATTGTCATGTCTTCAAAATTTAGTTGTGTTGTATATTTACTTCAAATACTAATCTTTCCATTCTTGATTCTTTTCTCCCATTTATGGAGTCTAGGTATGTTCCTACTCTATGGAACTGGATATTAGAGTTTATTTTACCCTTTCATGGTGGAATTTGCAGCGAATCCTGATAATTTGTTGAAATGCTTATTTTTACCAAAATTTACTAGTCGAATCTAAAACTAATGCCCACAAAGTCAGTCAGTTGACTATAAATCAATAGAGTTAATGTCGCTACAATGACTACAACAACAATGTTTGGTATTATCAACTCTACATAATCAAAGGAATTGTGTGTATATTTTCATGTTCATAGTTGTGTGTACTCTGAGAACAAATAATGGAGTTGGGTAATCTAGTTGGATGAATTTTTATATTTGAGACGTGTACTAAAGACTTTAGAGTTCAGTGTAATCTATGTATGAAGCTCTATGATACTTAAGGTTGCAAATCTCAGTGCAATCCCTCCCATTGAAGAGGATTCTTAAATATCTACCATTCATACATTTTTTTGGTTCGTGTAAGTCTTTGATTTTGTGTTGATCCAAGAGGATCCATCAATCCAAATGCACAAGTGTTTGAAGTGTCATCCTCAGTATTCATGAGTTTTCTTTAGTGTCATTGTTGCTTCAGTTTAGCTTTGACAGATCGACAGTGTTGGTTATGATCAAGTTCAAGTAATGTTATGGTTTCATGGCGTTTAGTTGATATGGTGTTGTACCTAGCTGTCGACTTATGTCATCGATAGTTTTTCCACAGTTTGGTCAATGACATGTGTTTTTTCATTCGACTTTGCAGGATTTACGGTTGATATAATTGATTGTGTAAAAGGGTTCAAGTTAAAGTACTTGGTCAACAAAATAGTCTTGTCGTCGTCACCACCAGTGTTAGTTTCAAAGATATGATGGTCGTTGTTGTGTAATGTTGACGAATGTCGCACGGAGACCACAGGGATGTACCAGGGTCAATCGTCTAGTAAAGGTTTCAGTTTTGCTAATGTAATTGTGTAGAGTTGACATAGGTCTTTTAAAAGTTAAACGAAACTCCTAAACCTACGCCTAGACCTAAACCATAACTCCTAAGCTATCCTGCTTATCTTTGTTACCCTAAGAATTTTATGCAATTTTCCTAAGTACCAAAGCTATTCATCATCCTACATTGAAAACCTAAGTTCTAAGGACATCCATGCTCAAATCCATGTATTAAATTCCTGAATCCTATTCCAAATACATCAAAACCTATACCTACACTCTTAATCCTATGCTACACCCAACCAAATCCAAATACATTACATAAACCCTAAGCTAAAAATATAAACCAACCCTCGGCCTATTTCATTGTTTAAATGTAATGAAAATACATTATAAAACAAATATAAAACACATAAACCATAGACCTACACCGCCACTCAACCACAACGGAAGCTAAAGGCATGTGACAGAGTTTGGATTGACCGGCGAGTAACCATAGTCACTTGACTGCATCGGAGTCATAACCGCAGCATACATGGTGTCATGTGAATAGGGCAGAGAATTAACCGTAGCGGAGTTCTAATGGGTTAGCATAAACCTCCATCGTAAACCATAGCAGAACTACCAACATATGAACTACCCGGGTTATACGCTGATGGTTAACCATTTTGGTCAGCACACAGCGGAACCACGGCCATCTAAACCACAAGCCAGCACCATTCACATGCACTGTCAAGTGCCTTTGTGCGGTTAGGAAGACCGTTAACAGTTTTTGAGTTTCATAATGCTTATTTATAGGTTTTTGTTTGTTTAATTGATTTTAATTATTGAAATGACCATGACTAGGCCTAAAGGTGGCTAAACAAACCCTAAATCAACCCAGAAATCAGTTGATTCAATCTAAAGGTGGCTAGAGAGGTTATTATGCAGCCAAAGGCCTTTTTAAGGTGAATTGTGCATTGAAGAACAAGAGGACATTTTTCAGTTTTCATGTGCAGGTTATGGAGGTTAGAGGTGGATTTTGTTTCCTAAATTTTGGGAGCATTGGGAGTTAGATTTGGAAACTATAAGTGGCATCAGAAAGCTAGTTCAGAGAGCTATCTAATGAAATAGGTCGAAATTGCCTATGTGCAAGTTCAGTCTGACTAAATCACTATGTATTCCACTTCTTATTCTCATTCCTAATAAAACAGTCACCCATCTTGAAAGTGGACCCAGAGACGTAGTCCATTAGGGACGAACTTCATAATCAATATCATTGTCTAGTATATCTATGTTTTTCTATTTACATTTCTATTTTCCATCTTTCTTATGGTTTATCAGTTGTCGTAAAGTGTTATACTCCAACAGTTTTCCTCATTTTCCGTGCTTTCAGTTTTCGTTCAATTCACTAATGGCTAATCAACTCTACATCAATATTTAATATATGATCATATTAGATCATATAATTTTGTATCAAAGTAGGTTTTCATTTGTAGAGTTTCATTGAATGTTAACCAGATCAAAGTCGCAATGAGGAGAAGGAATCCTTGAGCAGATCAATCCAGAGATTGGAAAGTGACTAGTTGTTCAGAAAACAACCAGTTTAGGATCTAATGCAGGTGAAAACACTGAGACTAAGATGAGTGAGGAACAGTTTCAGTAGGCATTCTTAACAACACAACAGATGTTGGGAGAATCATACAAAGACAAGAAGGCAAGAGATGTAACTTCTTCTTTGAAGGCATCGAAGAAGGACAAAGGTAAAGGCAAGGATGATAAACCTCCTTCACCTCCATCATCTCCATCATCCTCTTCTTCTTATTCTTCTTCGGTGCAGCATCTGAAATGGATAAGAAACCTAAGAAATCATCGCTTTTGAAACTTGATGTCAAATTTGAGTTACTGTTTATGATGGTGAAATGAATCCTGAAAAGTTAGATAACTTGATAAAGTAGTTAGAAGTGTATTGTCACATTCAGAAAAATTCTAAAGATAAAGCTAAAATTCAGTTAGCTACACTTAGAATGGGGGGGACAACTTTAATCTGGTGGGAAATCAAAACTCATTTAGATGTTAAGCATTCAGGAAAAGTTATCTCTTCATGGTCTAAGTTTTTGAAAGCTCTTAGGAAACAGTTCTATCCTTTAGGATACATGCAGCAAGCTATTATTAATTGGCAGCATCTGAGGCAAGGTATAGGGAAAAGTGTTCAGGAGTTTACTCAAGAATTCAGGAATAAAGCATTGGTGCTTGCTATTCAATTGGATACACGAGAAACTTTGTTAAAATATATCGACAATTTACATTCATATTTACAACATACTTTATTAATGTTTAGTCCTAATTATTTTCACGAGGTGTGTTTCCAGGCCATACATATTGAATTAGGTGGTAGAACATTCGAGTTGTCATCTCAGTCATCTAAATAGATGGAAAACAGAGAATCCAAAGACAGTAAGGGGAACATCTCAAAGAGAAAGAAATCAGCCATCATTTAAAAGGAAAGACCTACTTGTTCTCATTGCTAGAGGATCAGTCATGATGAATCAAAGTGTTGGAAACTTCATCCATGAATTAAGCCCAAAAAGTTCCTTAAGGTGAAGGATGAAAAGAACGCCATAGTAGCAATCCAGCAAGACCTAGGTTCAGATTTAGGTGATGAACGAAAAATAACTGCCATGGTTACAACAAGTAAAACTTTTGATACTAGTTCAAGTTTGAAATCTAATGTATCTTCTTCAGACATAAGTCCTCCACATGAGGATAAATGAGTTGAACTCTTCAACATAAGGATAACTTCTAAGCATACAAAGATTGACACAATGTTTGACAATGGACTGCAAGAAAATTTAATATCTGAACATATAGTTAATCAATTGGGACTGGAAACATGGAATCATACAAGACCATACCCATTAGGTTGGATTAATAAATCAACTTAGATACGTGTCACAAAGCAATGTCCATTAAAATTTGCAATTACATCTAAGTACATCGATGAAGTGGAATTAGATGTGGTCCCAGTAGACATTTGTGGAGTTATCTTAGGGAGTCCTTATCTTTATGATAGAGATGTAGTCTTTTACATAAGAGAACATAAATATCACATAAAGAAAGAATGGGTCGAATTTATTGTTAGGGCACATAAAGTCAAATAAAACTTGGATTTAATTGTATCAAATCAAGTTAAGCGGTTTATAAGTTCAGGTAAATATGTACTGATAGTTATTAGGGAACAACATCAGGTTGATTGTTTGAGATGCAAGATTTAGTTTATAGATCAATTGGTTAAGGTGGTTAATTCTTTTCCAAGAAGTCTTATTAATGAATAGGATAAGAAACATGAGATACATTTCATGTCCTATGAACATATTCTTAAAGACAGAATGAATCTCAATTCATTCATTCAACTGAATTATAGAAACTATCATCATCAACAATGTATTGCAGGGAATGGTACATGTGAGTCTAATCAGAGACTTATTTCAAATGGTATGCTTAATTCTAGTTTCAGGGGTGCAGGTCAATATTAGGGAAATTCAGTGTCGCATTTCTTTAGTATTGCATCATCATTTCATGCTTTTATAAGTAATGAAGCCTTTGTTCAACTGGAGAGGAAGTCTATAAGTTTTCATAACAAAGCATTTTCAGAAGCAGATCTAAATTTTCCTTACCAAGGTTTGAAAACTAATGCATTAACTGAAAGTGTAAATCAATGGAAATATCAATTAATAGACATAGTGATTCAAGTAAATCAACAATTACTTAGATACTTTCAGAGTCAAACTAAGTTGCAACAGTCTTATCATCACAACTAGATGAGTTATGGGCAGTAAGTTCACTTAGTAATCAGTCAACAAGAAAGTAAATCAAGTCAAGTAATTGATGTGAAGTCAAAATCAAAGGAGTCTTTGAATATTTCAGTTATTCCAGAAAGTAGATTGTTAATACCCATCAGATGTATTGAACAAATTTCTACAAATACTATTTTCAAAGATGTTTGTGAATCACTAGCTCATGATTCTTCGTGGAAAGAATTCAATTTCCATGTTGATAATAGGTTGTTTGTACATCGTCACAAATTGTACAAACTTTGGATGGAATAAATAAGTCACCAAATCAAAATGTATCATGTCATCATCATCAAGGTCATCACATGCAGATGATTGATCGAATGCATTGGTACATCATCAGGTCAAGATGGAAAGAAAGGGAGTTCAACCCTCATCGACTAATTGTTTAGTCAAACTTTTGTGATCCAAAAAATTTCAAGTGGAGAGGAATGATCCAGGAGGATCCATTGATCCAAATGCATAAGTGTTCAAAGTGTTATCCTCAGTATTCATCAATGTCATTCAGTGTCATTGTCAGTTCAGTTCAGCTTTGACAGATCAACAATGTTGGTTATGATCATGTTCAGGTAATGTTATGGTTTCATGGCATTCAGTTGATGTGGTGTTGTACCTAGCTGTTGAATTATGTCATCGACAGTTCTGCCAGGTTTTGGTCGACGACATGTGTTTTCCATTCGACTTTGTAGGATTTATGGTTGATATAATTGATTGTGTAAAAGGGTTTAAGTTAAAGTACCTAGTCAATGACATAGCCTTGTCATCATCACCACTAGTTTCAGTTTCAAAGATGTGATGGTCAACATCGTACAATGTTGAAGAATCTCACACAGAGACCACAAGGATGTACCAGGCTCGATCGTCCAGTAATGGTTTCAATTTCATCGATGTGGTTGTGTAGAGCCAGCATGGGTCTTTGAAAAGTTAAACGAAACTCCTAAGCCTATGCCTAGTCCTAAACCATAATTCCTAAGCTATCATATTTATCTTTGTTACCCCAAGAATTCTATGCAATTTTCCTAAGTACCAAATCCATTCATCATCCTACTTTGAAAACCCAAGTTCTAAGGACATCCATGCTCAAATCCATGTATTAAATGCCTAAATCCTATTCCAAATACATCAAAACCTATACCTACACTCTTAATCCTATGTTACACCCAACCAAATCCAAATACATTACATAAATCCTAACCTAAAACTATAAACCAATGATCGGTCTATTTCATAATTTAAATGTAATCCAAATACATTATAAAACAAATATAAAACACATAAACCACAGACCTAGATCACCACCTAACTGCAGCGGAAGCTAAAGGCATGTGACAGAGTTTGGATAGACTGGCAGGTAACCACAGTCACTTGACCGCATCGGAGTCATAACTACAAAATACATGGTATCATGTGAACGAGGTGGAGGATTAACCATAGTGGAGTTCTAACAGGTTAGCATAAACCACCATTGTAAATCTTAGCAGAACCGCCAACATGTGAATTGCCCAGGTTATCCACCAATGGTTAATTGTTTTGGTCAGCATGCAGCATAGCCAACGCCATCGAAACTACGAGCCAACACCATTCACATGCGTTTTCAAGCGCCTCCATGCGGTTAGGAAGACCGTTAACGGTTTTCAAGTTTCATAATGTTTATTTATGGGTTTTCGTTTTTTAATTGATTTTAATTAATTAAATGACCATGACTAGGCCTAAAGGTGGCTAAACAAACCCTAAATCAACCCAAAAGTCAACCGATTCAGTTTAAAGGTGGCTAGAGAGGTTATTATGCACCCAAAGGCCTTTTTAAGGTGAATTGTTCATTAAAGAATAGGAGGAGAGTTTTCAATTTTCATGTGCAGGTTGTGGAGGTTATAGGCGGATTTTGTTTTTTGAGTTTCAGGAGCATCAAGAGTCGGATTTGGAAACTGTAAGCGGTGTTGGAAAGTTGGTTCAGAGAGCTATCTGATGCAGAGGCTGGAATTTCTTGTGTGCAATTTGAGTCTGACTAAATCACTATGTAATCCACTTCTTATTCTCATTCCTAATAAAACAGTCGCCCATCTTGAAAGCGAACTCGGAGACGTAATCCATTAGGGATGAACTCCATAAGAAATATCACTGTCTAGTATATCTATGTTCTTGTTGTTTACACTTCTGTTTTGCATCTTTCTTATGGTTTATCAGCTCTCGTAAAGTGTTCTGCTCCAACAATTTTCCTCATTTTTCGTGCTTTCAGTTTTCATTCAATTCACTAATGGCGAATCAACTCTACATCAGTATTTAATATATGATCATATCAGATCATGTGGTTATAATATATATATAATATATATATATTATATATATATATATATATATATATAATAATATATATATAATATAATATATATATATATATATATTATATATATATATATATATATATATAGATAGATAGATAGATAGATAACTATATACATATATACATATATACATATACATATACATATTTGAAAATCTATTTTAATTTTTGTTTGTAAATATTGGCATAAAGCATTTGTGTATTATTTGAGGATTACACATCAAATATTTTGTAAAATATTTAATCAATCTAGTAGCATTTGTTTAAGGTGTCCTCAATATTATATTTTTTTTATGAGGTTTTATTCTTTTCAGATTTTAGTATTTTTTGTGAGTTTAATTGCACGTTGAAAGGAAGTTGAAAGTTATATATTTTCTCTTTATTTTTAAAGGAGTCTATAATCTATCTAAATTCAATATATACCCAAGGTCATGAAGGATTGAACCTCATGAGGTCAAAAATAAAATTTAGAGTGAAAAGATATTTGATCTTTCTAAACGCTTGGTAGATCTAGAGT
Organism: Pinus taeda; assembly: GCA_000404065.3. Lineage (NCBI taxonomy): Eukaryota > Viridiplantae > Streptophyta > Pinopsida > Pinales > Pinaceae > Pinus > Pinus taeda. Next base: position 74,615 of record APFE030499208.1, on the reverse strand, counting down.
TACGATAGATCTAGGTTTGTTAGTAATAAAGCAAGCTTACATGCTTCCTTCATTAAAATATAATGCAAGTGTACTCCAGTTATAGAAATATGGAAGATAATTTTAGAAAACAATATGCACATAATTATTAATTTAGTTTACCTTATTTTTTTCCATGTAGATAAAATCTTTTGAATACATAAACTATTGTAGTATGTTCTTCAAAATATGATGCATTTTAATAAAATGTTTCATAGATCATGGAAGTCTCTTACTTTCAATAATAATAAAATTTCAATCATGTAAATCTAATAATATTTTTTTCTTATTAGAATTAATGATTAGAAAAAATATATTTTAAATAACAAAACATTACCATCTCACAGAATTATATTATTTTAAATTAAATATTAGCAATAACCTTATATATTTAATAATATACCCACCGACCAGACAACGATGTTTTTGTTATAAAACACAAATTATTTAGCGTTTAGTCAATGTTCTTGGAATTTACTATCAATCCATTTACACGCATCTCTCACCACTTGCGAGACATTTTCTATTCCTATTCATATGAAATACAGTTGGTGACGGGTACATTGATTTTGGTGTTATGTATGAGATACATCAATGCTCACCAATTGTTATCTCGCATGGGAATATAGTAATCAATTTGATGTATTTCACATTAGTTAGTTTTTATGGGAATATAGCAATTAGTTTGATGCATTGGACATTAGTTAGTTTTTACGGGACATTAGTTAATTAGTTTGAACCTCCATAAAGAGAAGGGCCACCTCTTTAATGTTTTTTTTAAGAACGCCCTTTTTTATAGATCACTATTAATTATTTAACATGTGAAATATTAAAATAAAGAAATACGTGAGAACTTTCATTTACATTAAAAGTAATGACATTGATTCATTAGATATTGTCTCAACAAAATTTATTGCAAGTATGAAGATCTTAGTCTAAGTATGAACATCTCATTGTGTTACAGGATTTTTCCTTAGTAAAATATATTCAATTATATATAATGCAAAGATAGGACCTTATCCAAAGTAAAAGAGATCTCATTGTGTTACAAAGATTTTGTCTTTTATTAAGAGAAAAAGGAATTTAAAGCATTGACAATGGATATTTCATTTTGGGTTTTTATTTTAGTCATTAATAATAAGCAGATGATAGAAAATATTTATTAATTTTTTCAATTTTACTCTTAAATATTACACTTCCATAGATCTTTCTCTTTAGATTTATAGAGTTTCATGTTTTTCATATTGGGATCATACAAGTTGGAAAAGTTTAATTCAAGTGTTTTTTCTATGTGACCCTCCACTTTGCAATATGAATTAACATTTTTTTATTATTTGTTGTACAAAAATGAGACCAATGTAGGTTATAACATTAAAAATAAAATATATTTGCTTGGTAGAAGTTCTAGATCAATTTGGGCAATGACTTCCAATGCTTGGGATTCCATATAAACTACTTACCTCAAGAAAAATAACTTTCTTATGTTTCATTCACAAATCCCTAAGAGCATATTTACATCGTAAGTAATTTCCCTTTGAGAAGAATTGCCTTAACTACCACATTGCACCCCTTTGCACCATCAAATCCATTGTTAGAAGATTGAGAGTTCTTCCAACGTTAGATCCCATTGTTTTAACTATCAACTGAATCTTTATTTGTGAAAAAAATAAACTTGTTAATCTTTAAAATAATAATTATAACTCGTGAACATATTATAGGTACCTTTACAATTTCATTTAGTGAAGGTGTTTGGCCCAACCATCAACAAATAAAGGATATCACTATGAACTCAATTTCTCAAAATTTGTTCTTCCCAATTCTGGTCATTAACATGCATTTCCAGGGGGAATTATTCACTACTCAGAATTCCTTAATTAATTTAGAAATACAGAAAACATGAATTATTCACTACTCAACATTCCTAAATTTATATAAAAATACAAAAAACATGATTTCTATGATTGTCCCTAAAAAACAAAACAAAGACACTAATTCTCTAAACCAAGCCTATAATTAATTCAGACTCTAGTCATATGAAGTGCACCTACGATTTTGCAAATATTTTCCACTTTACACACCTTCCATGTGCTCGATAGTGCATACTTTGACATAACTATGAGAGGAAGAGGCTAGGTATGGTTATTATTCAAGTCTTGCACTTCTGGAACTACACTTTTTTCTCTGCACATTTAAAGCAGAATCCACAAGCTGGATTTCACTGAATCTCATAAATGGCTTCTTACATTCCTAGGAGGAACTCACAACATGGCTTACATTACTATAAATTGCCACTGACACTCACCCTAGGAGTAGATGATGGGAGCCTTCATCATTTGGCAAAGAAATAAGATGCAAAGAAAATAACATTGGACAAACACTCTATTAGTGTTACAAGCCTATTTCACATAAGTAGGCATGATGCTTTACCATTGAGTTGCATCATTAGATTGGATAGGAATGTTAGTCAACATTTTTCTACTCCAGGGGGTGATGACCTGGATCAAAATTCCCTACAAGGTTGCATTTTGAATCAATTTCAATTACTTGTACTCAATTTCATTCTAATTTATGATGGCATGGTGTGGTTGATCCAATTGGAGTTACAATGAAGAAATGTATTGTAATTATCAAGATAGTGGTTTGTTTGAAAGTTATGATAGGAATAATAGAAGGTAGCCATGGTAATTAGAATGGAGGCATTATAGTTCTAGAAGTTGAACTAACATTCACGTTGAACCCAACCCCAAAACCAACAATCACACCAGTCTTCACCAATCTGATAGCTCTGCTATCATTAGTTGGGTCATTCAAGACTTTCTTGAGTCTCTTGGAATCCAATGACCTACTTACAGTTCTACAAGCATAGGAAAACAATACAGAGCAAGGTATTACAATATTCGCGCGATCTCATATTGCATTCTCTTCTCCCCCAAAGAAAATTTTGACCAATCTAAAAGTCTTGAAGCATTTGGAAAGTGTTCTAACTAAATTAATCACTGCCCCATTTGATTGAATGTTCTCAAGGTACTTTCCTCTTTATTGAGACATTTTTTCGATGATAATCACATCAAAATTAATTTGTGGACGCGTTTCGAAGCAGTAAATATGGTTCATCATCAAGACAAGATGAAGAACCAGATCATGGCAATAAGTTAAATAGAGAGATTGATCATTCAACGGCTAGAAAGAAACAACTACTTTTGACCAAGGAAATGACTAAAATGGACTGTGCAACAATTACATTTGACTGGACCAAGAGATAGGGAAAATATTATTAATTAGTTAATTAAATAATTAATTAGTTAGTTTTTAGATACATTTATTTTCATCTGTAACTAAATATATCTGCTTATATTTAACTAAAATGGTTTTATGAACCTAAACTCAGAACTTGAAACCTAATAAATAATTTATTATCCTCTTTATTATTTTAAAACTAAATAAACTATATAAAGACTTGTATTATTATAGGAATTATTATAGGATAAATTAAATGTCATTATATTAGATAATTAATTAGTTAACTCGTTTACTAAGTTTACTTACTTAACTATATATGTAACTAAATTTGAAATTATTCTTTTCCCTTAACTTTAAAATAAATAAAATATAAATGTATGTTAATACTATTATATGAAGTATTTGGATACAAGTATCATGTTTATCAATTATGATTTAATTTGTTTATTAAAAATTTATTTATGGGAAAAATAGGGGATTAAACCTAAATGTTTAACAGTTAGATCAATTAATTAGTTAAATTTGATTAATATATTTATATTTCTTTCAAGTCTATGTTCCATATATAAAACTTAATTTATTTACATATCTAATAAAACCTTATTTATTTCTATATATGTTTAATAAAAACCAAGTAAAGTAGTAAAAAAGATTAGAACTTAAAACTAAAGACATTTAAACTAATAAATAATTAATAAGGGAATTTTTAATCCTTCTTATTTTTTAATTTAAAACTAAATCAAAATATAAGAAACTAATATGAATAATTATTAATAATATTAATAAAACAATAAATAAAAAAAGTTAAAGAGAACCAAAGGAAAAACAACAAATCAATAGCAAAGGGAAAAGACGCAAAATTCAAACAATCTAGAAGACGAGGGAGAAAAACAAAGAGGAAAACAATTAAAAGAATGAAACAGGGCAGGGGTCTAGGAGGAAAGGGAATGGATCCAACAATGGCTAATCTTCCATCCATCATCCCTATTGAGATTGCTTGGATTTCTTTCAATTTCTATGGCCTCCCTAAACTTACCTTGATGAAAAGGAGCAATATTAGCAATAACTCGAGCCTCCTTAATACATATATGATGCTTAATATTCTCCGTGTGTTCTGTCACGGCTAAAGACCAGGTCCTCCCATTTTTTATATAAGTTGCATGCTCATGAATCCTTTGATTAATAAAGTGCCCATTTTCACCAACATAGGGGTTCCCACAAGAACATGGAATAACATAAACAAATTTCATGTCCTTGGGGTCAACCAGGTCTTTTACAGATCTTAGGGAGCTATGTATGGTGTTAAGGGGTCTAAAGGTTGAGGGAACATTATGCTTCCTAAGGATCTTGCAATCTTGTTAGTGACCCCATGGATGAAAGGGAGATGCACCCCTGAGATTTGATCCTTAGGGTCTTTCTTAAACTTTGGACCTCTGCTAGCTTTAAGGAGAGCTTTAAGACCTTGGTGCCTACTATATCCATTATTAAAAAAACCCTTAAGGAGATGGGCTTTCTCTTAATCAAGGTTGTTTTCATAAGATATTCTCACCCC
>APFE030499208.1:8835-69795 GCA_000404065.3 Pinus taeda | reverse complement strand
AGAGAGAGAGAGAGAGAGAGAGAGAGAGAGAGAGAGAGAGATAGATACATATATACATATATACATATACATATACATATTTGAAAATCTATTTTAATTTTTGTTTGTAAATATTGGCATAAAGCATTTGTGTATTATTTGAGGATTACACATCAAATATTTTGTAAAATATTTAATCAATCTAGTAGCATTTGTTTAAGGTGTCCTCAATATTATATTTTTTTTATGAGGTTTTATTCTTTTCAGATTTTAGTATTTTTTGTGAGTTTAATTGCACGTTGAAAGGAAGTTGAAAGTTATATATTTTCTCTTTATTTTTAAAGGAGTCTATAATCTATCTAAATTCAATATATACCCAAGGTCATGAAGGATTGAACCTCATGAGGTCAAAAATAAAATTTAGAGTGAAAAGATATTTGATCTTTCTAAACGCTTGGTAGATCTAGAGTTACGATAGATCTAGGTTTGTTAGTAATAAAGCAAGCTTACATGCTTCCTTCATTAAAATATAATGCAAGTGTACTCCAGTTATAGAAATATGGAAGATAATTTTAGAAAACAATATGCACATAATTATTAATTTAGTTTACCTTATTTTTTTCCATGTAGATAAAATCTTTTGAATACATAAACTATTGTAGTATGTTCTTCAAAATATGATGCATTTTAATAAAATGTTTCATAGATCATGGAAGTCTCTTACTTTCAATAATAATAAAATTTCAATCATGTAAATCTAATAATATTTTTTTCTTATTAGAATTAATGATTAGAAAAAATATATTTTAAATAACAAAACATTACCATCTCACAGAATTATATTATTTTAAATTAAATATTAGCAATAACCTTATATATTTAATAATATACCCACCGACCAGACAACGATGTTTTTGTTATAAAACACAAATTATTTAGCGTTTAGTCAATGTTCTTGGAATTTACTATCAATCCATTTACACGCATCTCTCACCACTTGCGAGACATTTTCTATTCCTATTCATATGAAATACAGTTGGTGACGGGTACATTGATTTTGGTGTTATGTATGAGATACATCAATGCTCACCAATTGTTATCTCGCATGGGAATATAGTAATCAATTTGATGTATTTCACATTAGTTAGTTTTTATGGGAATATAGCAATTAGTTTGATGCATTGGACATTAGTTAGTTTTTACGGGACATTAGTTAATTAGTTTGAACCTCCATAAAGAGAAGGGCCACCTCTTTAATGTTTTTTTTAAGAACGCCCTTTTTTATAGATCACTATTAATTATTTAACATGTGAAATATTAAAATAAAGAAATACGTGAGAACTTTCATTTACATTAAAAGTAATGACATTGATTCATTAGATATTGTCTCAACAAAATTTATTGCAAGTATGAAGATCTTAGTCTAAGTATGAACATCTCATTGTGTTACAGGATTTTTCCTTAGTAAAATATATTCAATTATATATAATGCAAAGATAGGACCTTATCCAAAGTAAAAGAGATCTCATTGTGTTACAAAGATTTTGTCTTTTATTAAGAGAAAAAGGAATTTAAAGCATTGACAATGGATATTTCATTTTGGGTTTTTATTTTAGTCATTAATAATAAGCAGATGATAGAAAATATTTATTAATTTTTTCAATTTTACTCTTAAATATTACACTTCCATAGATCTTTCTCTTTAGATTTATAGAGTTTCATGTTTTTCATATTGGGATCATACAAGTTGGAAAAGTTTAATTCAAGTGTTTTTTCTATGTGACCCTCCACTTTGCAATATGAATTAACATTTTTTTATTATTTGTTGTACAAAAATGAGACCAATGTAGGTTATAACATTAAAAATAAAATATATTTGCTTGGTAGAAGTTCTAGATCAATTTGGGCAATGACTTCCAATGCTTGGGATTCCATATAAACTACTTACCTCAAGAAAAATAACTTTCTTATGTTTCATTCACAAATCCCTAAGAGCATATTTACATCGTAAGTAATTTCCCTTTGAGAAGAATTGCCTTAACTACCACATTGCACCCCTTTGCACCATCAAATCCATTGTTAGAAGATTGAGAGTTCTTCCAACGTTAGATCCCATTGTTTTAACTATCAACTGAATCTTTATTTGTGAAAAAAATAAACTTGTTAATCTTTAAAATAATAATTATAACTCGTGAACATATTATAGGTACCTTTACAATTTCATTTAGTGAAGGTGTTTGGCCCAACCATCAACAAATAAAGGATATCACTATGAACTCAATTTCTCAAAATTTGTTCTTCCCAATTCTGGTCATTAACATGCATTTCCAGGGGGAATTATTCACTACTCAGAATTCCTTAATTAATTTAGAAATACAGAAAACATGAATTATTCACTACTCAACATTCCTAAATTTATATAAAAATACAAAAAACATGATTTCTATGATTGTCCCTAAAAAACAAAACAAAGACACTAATTCTCTAAACCAAGCCTATAATTAATTCAGACTCTAGTCATATGAAGTGCACCTACGATTTTGCAAATATTTTCCACTTTACACACCTTCCATGTGCTCGATAGTGCATACTTTGACATAACTATGAGAGGAAGAGGCTAGGTATGGTTATTATTCAAGTCTTGCACTTCTGGAACTACACTTTTTTCTCTGCACATTTAAAGCAGAATCCACAAGCTGGATTTCACTGAATCTCATAAATGGCTTCTTACATTCCTAGGAGGAACTCACAACATGGCTTACATTACTATAAATTGCCACTGACACTCACCCTAGGAGTAGATGATGGGAGCCTTCATCATTTGGCAAAGAAATAAGATGCAAAGAAAATAACATTGGACAAACACTCTATTAGTGTTACAAGCCTATTTCACATAAGTAGGCATGATGCTTTACCATTGAGTTGCATCATTAGATTGGATAGGAATGTTAGTCAACATTTTTCTACTCCAGGGGGTGATGACCTGGATCAAAATTCCCTACAAGGTTGCATTTTGAATCAATTTCAATTACTTGTACTCAATTTCATTCTAATTTATGATGGCATGGTGTGGTTGATCCAATTGGAGTTACAATGAAGAAATGTATTGTAATTATCAAGATAGTGGTTTGTTTGAAAGTTATGATAGGAATAATAGAAGGTAGCCATGGTAATTAGAATGGAGGCATTATAGTTCTAGAAGTTGAACTAACATTCACGTTGAACCCAACCCCAAAACCAACAATCACACCAGTCTTCACCAATCTGATAGCTCTGCTATCATTAGTTGGGTCATTCAAGACTTTCTTGAGTCTCTTGGAATCCAATGACCTACTTACAGTTCTACAAGCATAGGAAAACAATACAGAGCAAGGTATTACAATATTCGCGCGATCTCATATTGCATTCTCTTCTCCCCCAAAGAAAATTTTGACCAATCTAAAAGTCTTGAAGCATTTGGAAAGTGTTCTAACTAAATTAATCACTGCCCCATTTGATTGAATGTTCTCAAGGTACTTTCCTCTTTATTGAGACATTTTTTCGATGATAATCACATCAAAATTAATTTGTGGACGCGTTTCGAAGCAGTAAATATGGTTCATCATCAAGACAAGATGAAGAACCAGATCATGGCAATAAGTTAAATAGAGAGATTGATCATTCAACGGCTAGAAAGAAACAACTACTTTTGACCAAGGAAATGACTAAAATGGACTGTGCAACAATTACATTTGACTGGACCAAGAGATAGGGAAAATATTATTAATTAGTTAATTAAATAATTAATTAGTTAGTTTTTAGATACATTTATTTTCATCTGTAACTAAATATATCTGCTTATATTTAACTAAAATGGTTTTATGAACCTAAACTCAGAACTTGAAACCTAATAAATAATTTATTATCCTCTTTATTATTTTAAAACTAAATAAACTATATAAAGACTTATACTATTATAGGATAAAATTTAAAATTAAAATCAATGTTTATTAATTAGTTAATTAAATTAGTAACCTGTTCTAAAGTTTACTTACTTAAACTATATAATTAACTAAATTTGAAATTCTTCCTTAACTTTAAAAACTAAAATAAAATATAAAATTTATGTTAATACTATTATATGAGTATTATGGGATACAAAGTATCATTGTTATTCAATTTATTATTTAATTTGTTATTAAATTTATTATGGGAAAAATGGGATTAAACCTAAAATGTTTAACAGTAATCAATTAATAGTTAATTTGATTTAATATATTTATAATTCTTTCAGTTATGTTCATATTAAAACTTATTTATTACATATCTAATAAAACCTTATTTATTTCTTATATATGTTAATAAAACCAAGTTAAAGATGGTAAAAAAGTTAGAACTTAACTAAGACATTTTAACTAATAATAAATAATAAGGGAAGTTTTTATATCCTCTTATTTAATTTAAAACTAAATAAATTAAGTAAAACTAATATGAATATTATTAATAATATTAATAAAACAATAAATAAAAAAAGTTAAAGAGAACCAAAGGAAAAACAACAAATCAATAGCAAAGGGAAAAGACGCAAAATTCAAACAATCTAGAAGACGAGGGAGAAAAACAAAGAGGAAAACAATTAAAAGAATGAAACAGGGCAGGGGTCTAGGAGGAAAGGGAATGGATCCAACAATGGCTAATCTTCCATCCATCATCCCTATTGAGATTGCTTGGATTTCTTTCAATTTCTATGGCCTCCCTAAACTTACCTTGATGAAAAGGAGCAATATTAGCAATAACTCGAGCCTCCTTAATACATATATGATGCTTAATATTCTCCGTGTGTTCTGTCACGGCTAAAGACCAGGTCCTCCCATTTTTTATATAAGTTGCATGCTCATGAATCCTTTGATTAATAAAGTGCCCATTTTCACCAACATAGGGGTTCCCACAAGAACATGGAATAACATAAACAAATTTCATGTCCTTGGGGTCAACCAGGTCTTTTACAGATCTTAGGGAGCTATGTATGGTGTTAAGGGGTCTAAAGGTTGAGGGAACATTATGCTTCCTAAGGATCTTGCAATCTTGTTAGTGACCCCATGGATGAAAGGGAGATGCACCCCTGAGATTTGATCCTTAGGGTCTTTCTTAAACTTTGGACCTCTGCTAGCTTTAAGGAGAGCTTTAAGACCTTGGTGCCTACTATATCCATTATTAAAAAAACCCTTAAGGAGATGGGCTTTCTCTTAATCAAGGTTGTTTTCATAAGATATTCTCACCCCATGAGTAGCTAGCGTGTTGAGAACACCCAAATTTTTAGTAGGGAAATGATGAGAGTTCTCACGAAAATACTACTTAGTATGAGATTTCTTCTGAAACAACTGGTGTGAGAAAGAACCGTCATCATTCTTTGAAATGAGAACACCAAGCAAAGGCAGGCACCCATCAATTTTATGCTTCATAGTAAACTTTATGGAGGAAGATTGATTGTTTATATGCTAGAAAAATAGATCTAACTCTTCTTGGCCATGATACCAAATGACGCCAGTGTCATCCACAAATATTTTTCCCAACTTGGGTAGGAGACGGGCTAAGGCTGAAGCCTTGGATTCAAATTCTTCCATAAAAGGATTAGCATAAACCGGGGACAAAGGGGAGCTCATGGAAACCTCACATGTCTTCTCATAGAATTCCCCTTCAAAGCATAAAAAAGTGCAAGTAAGACAAATCTCATCTAATCGAGCGGTATCGGAATCAGTGAGGTGATTGATGGCCTAAGTGGCCTCCTTTTCATCTCTTCACCTTACAAGTCCCAAGCTTGGCCTCATGGTTATTTCATTTTATTTCATAAGAGCAATTGAGTCTCTTTGGTTTATTTATATTCAATACAATACAATATTTTCATATCTTGGATATTTAACTTCTAAATATTTCAATATTTACCTAATAAATATTTTAATACAATATTTAAATTTACTAATGTGATTTTCACTATAGTCATGATAATTGTCATTTTACTTGTTCTAGGAATTGCCACATACCATGTCATTTTGTTGGTATCATCTCAACTAGTATTAGTAGGCTTCATATTCGGGAATACCTGCAAAATATTCTTTGAAGCAATTGTGTTTGTGTTTGTTATGCATCCCTTTGATGTTGGTGATCAATGCATTATTAATGGTGTTCAAGTAAGGGAATAAGGATGAGAGTAGCCAACATTGTCTCTATTTCATTTTCCATAATCACTTATTCTTTAGGGTCATGTTGCAGAGGAACTCATCTTTCCCACTTTGTTTTCTACTACTGAGTACTTTGTTTTATTGCAGATGATTGTAGAAGAAATGAACATTCTCATAACATTTTTATCCAAAATTAACACTACCAAAGGACAAACTTGTCACAATAGTGAATAAATCATTTTCAATATGTTATTTTCATAAATTAATATATAATGACCACTAAAAACTTCTTTCTTATATGCTACCCCTTCCTATGCTATCACCTTACGATGTTTCCTTTGCAACATGTGGTGAAATTTCTAGTTATTGTAACTTTTATGCATTTTGTAAAGTACATGTCAAGTTAAGGATCTCTTGGTTGAGATGTTGTTCTAAAAATAGAATTTGAAATGCAAATTCATCATAATTTTTTAAAGTGTATGCAGGTTATGGATTTTTGGCTTTAGGTGTTTTTTCGAAAAAGAGAATTTGAAACCTAGTGTTTGGGGGTGTTATGAGTTTGGTTTGCAAGTTAGTAAGTATAAGAGAGAAATTTGTTGGCTAAATTGAGGACACTTAAGGGAAGATATACCAATGTATATGGAAACACCACAAGGGATAGAATGAAATGTTGACACAAGTGATAGAGGTACATGGAAGAGATATGATATGGAGATAATTAGACATAGGAAGGGAGTTTAGAATGGAATTAAATATCATCTCACTATGGGAAGAAAATAAAGGATGGTCCCTAAAAATAAATACAAGATGGATAAATTAAGTGTGGAAATAATTGAAGGAAATGAAAAAATGAAGTGTTTGAGACTCAAAACTTGGCACATCGTAAATAAGAAATAAAAATGAGATTTTTGTTGAGGGGATATTATGGAGAAAGTTTCAAATGCATATAGACCAACCATGTGTTTGTATTTTTGGTTATTTGATAAATGGTGATGATCATTTGATATATCATAAGTTATTTACTAAGTTAACAAGGAAAATCATAATGATAACAATAAAAATTTAGGTGTTGGAGAGACATTGTGAAAACATTTATAGATGTATGTGCTTATCTTAATTAGAAGCCCTCAAGTATTCAATAAAATAGAATATATATGTAAAATTCTTAAAACAATAAATTATGAATATTATGTTTATGAGTTGATAAATTAGTGTATTATCATTATTTGAAGAAGAAACCATAGATTAATTTATTTATGTAATTACTCCTAGTATTCTAGAGAAAATATCCAAAAAATCCACCAAAAATTTACAAATAAGTCAGTGAAACCATTGTTGAGAATGAGGGTGAAATTAAGGTAACCGCTTACCTCCAAAGACCTCACATCCCACACCACCCTAAGACATGATGAGCTTGAAATAAACCAACATGATAAACAACACAATGTAGCCTTCCTCCACAAACATCAATTCACAAGGAATTTAATTGCATGCGACATAGGACTACATGAAAGCAAGGTTCCTTGCCACCCCTTTTATTTGACAAGAGGTTTCGTGGGGTGGAAAACACCCACACTGATCCCAATATTATCTATGTCCATCACCCCTAACGAGGATGATAATAATAATTTAAAATAAAGTTATAATTTAGTTATTTTTTAAGAAAATTTTTAATATGGGTAATTTGAGATGCATTGTGGGGTAAATGTTTTGATGCTTATCATGGATTTATGTGTATCAGAATTTATCAACCATTTTATTTATATGGTTGTGTTAGTTAGTCCCTAATATGAGACCAAAAAGTGCATTCCTTCCCAATCGTTATCTTCCTCTCTTGTAGACCCAACACAAGGGCCAATGTTTAGGTGGCAAATGAAATAAAAAATCATTGTACAACAACACCCATAACAATAGCTGCAAACTCAAAAATATCAAGTAAAATGCATTATATGTAACATTTATTATTAATGTTCTTTCATATTCTAGGGGCGACAGGAGCAAGGGGATTATCGTTTTCTCTAGAGAAAATCTAGAACTATCATATGTTTGGGGTATGGGATCAATTTCAAATAACCAAGTAGAAGCATATGCACTACTTGAAGAATTGATGTTAGAATATGGCCACAAAATATATTCTTTAATAATCATGGGAGACTCAAAGCTTCTCATTTATGATCTAGTTGTTGGTTTTTTTCCTCATGATAACAGGCTGAATAATATCTTGAAAAATGATCAAATTTACTTTACCCCTATTCCTTTCTATCAAAGTATTTCATGTCCTTCAAGTAAATAATCAAGTGGTTGTTGAAATGGTAAACAAATGGGTTAATTTAAATATTGGTGAATTAAATGAAATTAGGCAAGCCTCTTTATGCCCAATCCCATGACCTTACTCTCATAAACTCATATAGGAAAAGGCCCCTTGTCATTTAGGTCCAAACATCTCAACACACCATTTGAAATGTGGCCTAAATCCATCCTTGGATGCATATAGTGGTTTTAATACAAAGTCTCTTGGTAAATTTGACATTTGGTCTCCTTATGCTAATTGATTTTGTCATGAAATCTTGAACATAGAAGGTAGTAATGGAGGTGCATCCAATAGGATAAATGATGTTGTGTTCTATCTTTTCCACATAATGGATTGATTCGATGTATGGTATTCAATTAGTTTTGAAGCATGATTGCATTTGATGGAAGGATGTAAGCCACCTCCTCTCACACCTATTCCTTCGATCAAGCTCATTCCTACCCATGCTAGAACTGCATTGGGATGAAAAGGATCTTAATAGTTTTTATATAATGAAATATTATAATAGATAATATAATTGCAAATTAGAATACTATAAATTCAAGGTTCTATTTTGCAACTCTAACTCAAGTTTCAATTGTGCATAAGAAGGTGAACCAAAGGATTGCAAGAATTGGTTCGTTGGTGTTCTCATGAGAAAAAAATCATGTGACCCTTAGATCATTCTCTCCCTATAGAATGGAAATTTTACTTTGTGTCAAATTAAATAATAGTATAGGTCAACATGGCTTCACTACGTCATGCTGCATGATAATATGGGTTTCCTCCAGGTTTGGTGGATTTAGTCCAAATTAATACTTCTTGTGACAATCAATTTAGGATCATTTTGTTGGTGGGGAAGGAATTATATTTGTTGTATAGGAAAACTAAGACTAAAATTTAATTCCTTCCATTTTTTGATTTGTTTTCATTTATAGGTTCAGTGTACTTAGAATTTCATAGGTCAAGATGTTTCCTCTTGTAGTCTTGACGATACAATTTTTCCTAGTGCTAAGTTTATCCTTATCTTTCATTGCATTATTAGCTGAGCTTATCTAGTTAGTACTTTTGTTTCACTTTTCATGTTTGTATTATATTTATTCATGGCTTAGCAAAATTATTCAAGGATTTTGCATGCCCTTTAGTTGATTTCTCTGATATAGAGTTTGATTTTTCCCTCTTTAGAAAATTTAACACAAGTTTTCTAGGTGCATCTTTGTAGTGCATTCATCATTTTCCTTCTATTGATCCTCATATTTATTTCTATGTTATAAAAAAGTGGTTTTGGGAATTTTGGGGGCAAGACAATATTGTGTATTAGAGCAATTGAGTTACCTTTTAGGAATTTGATAGTCACAAACCTTTAATCATGCAGATGCCCCTATAGCTTTGGATCTCAACAAGATCAATTGCAAAATATATAAGAAGAAATATATTATATTCAATTAAATCACAATCATTAGTTGTCAACATCACCTCTTCTATGGAATTCCTTATCAGTCATTACAGTTTAATTAGTAAATCAGAAGATGAAATCTCCACCTTGTGTCAATTATTGGAATAATTTCAACTTTCTATGGGACAACATCATTTTTAGCCTTCCTCTACAAGCAATTCAACCGACTATTCTTAGCTTAGTGTCCTAGATCTCAACAAACTTGTTCCCATAATGGAAATTGATTTTTCCCAAAGTGTTAATGGTTCTCCTCATCTACTTAAGTAGTATGGAAGTTAAAATATATAATATTTTGGGAGTTCTTTTTGGAAAACATTTACTTTCTAGTTTCCTAGTTCGGTTGTAGTTTAAGGCTAGCATTTTGGGGATATAGATAGGCTAGAAGAAACTTTCTGTTTATCCATGGGATCAATAATTCTATTTCTTTTGATGTTTCTTGATGTATTAATTATGCCCCATATAAAAAATCTCAATTAATACAAACTCTTGTTATGGTTTTATATGTAGTTTCATATTCTACTCTAAAAGATAAAATGTTGAAACAACTACATTAGGTATGGAGCTAAATATCACAAATATAGAAGTGGACCAACTTTAAAAAAATTGTAATTCTTCATTATTGTCTTATGATTTAACTACGGAGAATTACAGGTGGCAAGAAGGGGAGGGATTATATCTAATCTTGAAGGAATATTTGTTGCCAAATACTCTTCAAAGATGGGTAGGGAAACCAACAATCAAGCCAAAACGTATGGTTTTTTATTGGGTCTAACTCTAGCTCATGACATGGGAATTTTCAAACTAATAATTCTTAGAGACTCTATTATTACTATAGAAAATCTAATTAATGGCTCTTATCCTAAGGAGAATCTCTTGAAGTTCCTCCTCAAAAGAATAAATTGTGCTTTGGACTTCCTACTCTCAAAGTCTCTCTTCCATATCCTCATAAGGAAAAATTTGGAGACAGATCGTCAAGCCAATCTTGCTTGCCTATTAGAAGTGGGTGAAAGGGAAATTAATGGTCTTAAATAATGGCATATTATTCCATAAAATACACATTGTACTCTTTCCACTCCAAGCAATTATCCCCACATCGCCCCCTTGATATCACATTAAGGGACAATTTAATCATTAGCCTAAATCCAGTATAGGCCAAGTTGGCTAGCATTGTGGGTAGTGCTGATAAATTTACCCATGCATGGGGAACACTTTTTACTCCCCACACTCATCCTCCTCCTATACAAAAGAGTTTTCCTTGTATTGCTCCACCACCTTGTAGAGTGATGAATCTAGCGAATTAGAGCATGTTGTATTTTAATCGTGATTTGATTGGCATCACATGTGAGGGCCACCATTCCAATGTTAAATCCTAGGCCTAGTTCACCCCCCCTCCCCAGCACAATTTTTTCTAAGAAATTCTCCATAGGGGATCTCTCCCTCTCACTTCCATTCAAATTATGTGCTCATTAATTTCAAATTCATCATGGCATCTTCAAGTTTGGGCACCAAGAGCCTCTGTAATGATCCATTGTGATTTCTAGCATTCTTATGCATTAGTGGATCAATGAAATGGCTTCCCCAGCCCTGTAACTTGTTCTATTGGAGAAATTCACTTTTTGGAACCTGTCTTGTGCATAAAAGTTGGAAGAAATAGAGCTTAAGGTGGTCTTTGCATCTTGGATTTCAACTATATTGGGAATCTCTTTCAAGTTTATATAAAGCACCTGTGCTTGTTTATTTATGGTCCCTTCTTCCTATAGAAGTGAATTGCTCTGATCTTTTTGTCTTTTGTTAATTTGGGTCACTCTAGAACCTCCTATGGCCATCTTCATTGCTCTAGGTTATCAACTCCTTTACTCCCTCTCTATTGTAAAGGGTAGTATATTCTCCACATCTACAGGTCCCTTCTTCTCCCCCTCCATCAATATCAAATCTATTTTCATTAATCACCCATCCTTTGGTGTTGCACCGTCTATCGCTTCTTCCTTGGATGCCATAGTTCCCATTGGCATCTCGTGAAACCCTTGTGACATCCACTTCCTATACAAATTGAGACTAGCTTCTCCAACCTCCTCAATCTCCCCTCCCCCTCCCCCCACCACCCCTTTGTATCGTCAATCATGTCCACAAGTCTTAGCATTTCAACCACCATTGGAAGTTCCAAAGCTTGTAATGCATGCAACAAGCAGATGGAGGCCCTCCACATGAATAATTTGGATAAAAAATGGAAAATCCATCAACATATGAATCTTCTCACTTTCATCATTGAATAAATATACTCTCAAAATAAAACTCTCCTATCACAATCATGAGTTGGACACTTTAAAAATACAACTAATATATCTAAAGCACAATGTCCAAGCCTCGAGGAAACACAAGGAAGTTGTCTTATTCCCCTCTAATGGGACCTTTCTACAAATTTTCCCTTTTGTTATAACAATTTTGTAGAATATATCTATGCTAATTAGATATCATAGTCTTTTCTTTAGATATTTTTTTGACCTGTTAGTTAGCTCCTCAGTAAAGGATCCCCTGAAAATGATGCAATGTAATGAATTCCCCATGTATTTGTTGCGATCAAGAGTGGATTTAATATAATCAATACTCATTTATGTTTAAAAAAAATTGTGGGGAATTTATTATTTTTGGACTATGAAAGTATGTGTTACCTTCTATAAATTAGGTTACGATAAAAACATGACAAACACTTAGAAAACTTGATGTAAATGCAAATTTATTATTTACAACTTTAGGAAGAAAAATATTTAATATGTTATACAAAAATTGTTCACTCACGATGTCATCATTTGTGTTGATTGGATCTCAAATATAGAAATTTGTTAGTAACATTAAGCATGTACCCATGAAGTTTGAAATGTGTGTATTTTCAACACATGGATTATAATGAGAGAACGTCTTGCATGATAATTTCTTCTATGCCAAATTTTTCATATTAAACATTGTGGAAATGAAAGTTACTTTGATATTAGTTAGTTTCTTAATATAGGGGAAAAGGATATATTTTTGTTCCCTCAAATCCATTCAAAATGGGAGTGAACAACATCCAATAACATCCTAAAAATATGTTAGAGAGAATGATCTTATAAATGTGTAATTAGTGAAGTATCAACACTCCAAATATTTTATTGAGAAGGCGATGGAGGTTAGAGAGGTAGTAGTGAGTCATATTCACATCCTCTTGTATTATTCTTAAAATTACGAATGGAAATAATAAGGAAAAGTGTGATTTTTCTAGAATGCAATTATTTATTTGATAGAAACAATAGATATCCCAATTGTTTCCAAATGTTAAGATATACCTCAATTTTTTTGCACGAATTCTTTAATTTGTTAAGATCCTTGATGGAAACTACATTGGAAAATTTCGTGAAAGACATTATAACTTTAGCATGGAAGGTAAAACCACATGGTGATGATTAAGAATCATCCTATGTACCAAATAATTAAGTGATGAATGAGTTAATTTTTAGATGAATGCTATGAATTATAATTAAAAATAAAAATAAAAAGTAGGTTGTTCTATATCAACAATAATAAAACGGTCTATAGATGTAAAATCCTATTAGCGTGATTGGCTTTCAAGCATTTCATTTTATAAGGTGGCTAAGGTTTGAAAGTGGCAATAGTTAGGAGGAGACACCAAAACATCCCACTATGTTAAGAGTTGGTTTGGCCCACGCCAGGTGATATCCTTGAGTGATTTGATGGATTAGTTGCCCCTAGATTACAACTTCTTATACCATAGGCTAGTTTGACAACTCACAAACAAATATTGGATTTGTTAGTTATTACCTCACCTTTAGGTGCCTTTTGAAAGTACCAGTTGCATTCACTACTATAGTCATGTGTGATTCCTAGTAGGGTTTGATTGTGAGGTAAGTAACCACATTTCATGGAGAGGAATTTTAGGAGGTGAAGGAAATCATTATTGATTGTCAATTTTGGGTACATGTTAAGTTTGTTCTACAATTCACCAAGCTCACATAAAATATTATTTGGTTTTAAAATTTAGATTAACTAGTGATTGGAGAGGTATATGAGTGGGAGGAAAATATGTTAAGCTATATCAAAGACATTGTTGAGTTGGAAGAAGATGTCTCATATGATAGTAGTAAAAAATAGATTGTTAAGCAAAGGTATAATCCAAATGTTTCAATCCTAGATGCCTTAGCATATGTCTTACACAAAACTATTACTCTACGTCATTGACGGCCCAACTAATAGTTGGTGATGGGGCTAAGAGTAAATCTCACACAAATTGAGAGGTTAATAATGTTTATATGGCTACATTCATTAATTTTTTTTTGATGGGATTGAGTGTGATCAAGTATGCAAAAAATTGAGATTTTACATTAGCGGACTTGGACTCATTAGTTCTATTCATGCAATTAAAGATTGAGATAGGATGAATCATATAAAATGGTTGACCATGTGTTAGGGTTCAGCCACCTATCATTGCATAAATTGACGATACGGTTTATTTCAAAGGTTGTGAACACTTTATATAAAGAGGCATTGGAGCACCAAAATGCCAAAAGTAACAACCTAATTTTAGCTTGAGTGGAATGGTGTGTTTATGTGCATTATAATTTGATGTTGTTGTTCCATTATTCTGAGGCAACAAAGTGATAGAACATATAGGGCTTGGGGAAACAATCAAGAGGATGCTAATTTGGATGATGGGGTCATGCATTTAGAGCACATGAAGACTAAATTTTTAGATGATGGGACTATTGGGCCTAAGAATTATCCTTAAAATACATCCACTTTCACTCCATTCACACATTTTCTCACCTCTATTCCACCACCATGTCACCACATCAACTTCACTTTCATCATTAAATGGGTTACCATTGTGTTTTCCAAAACATTATAATTCTTAGTATTTTTAAGTGAATTTGTGCTTAAACTTTGTAAAATAATATTTATATACTTATACCTAACAATTAGAATGAGTTTGTTGACATGTGTAGGTACAAAGGAAGCTTCTAAGGCACCCTTATGTGGCACTCTATGTTAAAATTCGAATTTGAGGAGATCATGGACCTCATGGATAAATCATGGACCTCATGTAGAATATCATAGATGATAGGGTTATGTGTCACCATTGGTAGAGAGATATGTGGATTTGAAGAGGAAATAGTGGATCCACATTTATGAGTTTGTTATCATAACTTTTGTATAAATAGGAGTTTTATATCCTTCATTTGTAATTTGGAATTTAGAATTTAGAACCTTAGGATCTTATAAGTTTGTAATGAGAAGTTAGAATTTAGAATCATGGTAATGGAGATTTTAGAACCTCTTGGAATGTAGAACTTGTATTTGCAATTTGCAATTGATGATAAATAAAATGGAGCTTCATTGATCTTCTACATTTGACTTCTTTTTTGATGTGCTTGTGAATCCTTCGAAGGGCTCCCATTGTCTAGCAAGTACACTTTTGTTTTGGTAAGCTTTCATTTTATGTTTGTTTGTAAAATTCATTAGGTTCATATGTTTGAAATATTAACAAATGACCTTTCGTAAGTATTAATGTTTCTTTCAACGAATCTGATTTGTTATTTAATGTTTGATTTCATTCGTTTAAATAGTTTGTTGATTAAGATGATTATAAATATTAATGAATAGTCTCCTATAACGAAACTTTAATATTTCTTACACTTTTCACAATGTCTTTAAATTTCATTTTGTTAAATGACTAAATAGGTGTTGGAGATCCCAATGAAAGACCTCCTATAAGGGAGCTTTGCCATTTCTTCACCTAGCTTAGTTTAGTTTTTTTTTCTCTAAGTCCATATATATTGGATGATCCTCGAAGTTTACCTACCCGGATTGATAGTAAATGAAACTCTAATTTTCATCCACATTTTAGACCAAAGAGGGACTCAAGAGGTTGATCATAAAATAATGGTGTCATTCCCATCCTCTACTCTTATCAAAGATAGCAAGATTCCAAATGCATCAACTTTATATTCACAACATTCATTTCTACAGGAGGGTTGTGTAGCTTATGGTGGTGCTCATCCTAGTGCTCCACGACTACATTCTACCACTTTTGTTGTTAGAACACAGGGAAATGAATTAGAAGCTTCCTATGTTAAAAGGAAAGCTTAGTAGATAGTAGATTTATTTCTCTTTTTCAATAGATTTTTGTTTCAAAATCTTCATTCTTTTGTTTTTATTGTATGTGTTGATTTGTGGTAGCATCAAATGTGATCTAGCCATGAAAATTGGTGGAGAGGCTAAGGCACATGAGATCTCCAAGACTCAGAAATTGTTTCGGGAAATTCCACCAAGATGGAGAGATATTAAAATAATTAATATTTTTTAATGGGGTTCCTAAGTATAAATATGGGAAAATTAAAATATTAATGTGTATTAATATAAAATGGGTGAGCCCCGGATGCGGGTGACACTGGGATTACATGGGCGGAGCCACATGGCCCCCATGTGACACCCCATGCAACATAAATGCCATGTTAATGAAGCCGCCATCGACGCACTTCGGCTGCTGCGAGTTCAGGGCATTAATGCCGCACAGGGTGACGGGATGGAGGGACGAAGGTGGCGCTCGATTCAATGGCGAGCTGATAAATATGAGGCCGACGGTGGCATCAGGCCAAGGCTTTCGGTTCTTGCAGCTAGCTGTTGGCAGAATTATCAAGGGAAAATTCGCAGAGGGAAGAGCCGTGCGCCATCGCTGGCTGCCCTCTGGTCCCGTAGTCATTTCGATTTGGCAGGCTCTTCGGAAGGAGGGAAGGCAGACTCAGAGGTTCGGGCGGCGAACTTTGAGCTCTGCAATTCAGAAGCAGGAGAAGCCAATCCGTTGGAAGGGGCAACGAAGGTGGTGGTGGTGCTTGGGCGGAGCAAACGCCGAATTCAGGCTCCAAGGAAGCTGCTCGACCCGCCCCAAGACAGCACAGCAGAGAAGAATTTGGCCATGGCTCGATTGCGTCATAGGCAGCCCAGCAGAAGAGGCTCGGGACGAGGTTCGAATAGGGGTCGTGGACGTGGTGGTGGAGAGCGGGAGCACCACCACTGCTGCTGCTGTTACTACTACCGTCGGGCGGGGGTTACGCCTCTCCACGCAAGACAAATCACGGAGGTTGGAGGGGTCAGCGAGGAGGGACCTGCCCTCCCGACGTTCGGTTCGGTGGTCTTTACCCTTGGAAATTCGCGCGATCCACACAGCATCTGTGCACACGTCTCGGTTCTCTTTACCCAGGTCCCGGAAGGAGCAGGGGAGGAAGCGCCACCAGGAGGAGAGGACACACCCCATGCTGGCTCGGAACAAGCTCACCCCTTGCCACCTCCCCCAAGTGGGGAAGGCACCTCGGGGAAAGCCTCCATGGCAGACCCTTCCACCTCCAGAACAACGACAGTCACAGACGAGGAGCGCGCCAAATGGACAGCCATGTGGGAGGGTGTCCCTGAAGGTCATGGCTGGTGCACGATTGAAGAAGAGAAGCCTCCTGCGGACGAATAGCCACCCTGCGCAGGCTCCAGATGCGCTCGACCTCACACTGCCTCAGTCCAGAATTGAGTCAAACGCTGGTTACCTAGTTTGGGTTCGAATTCAGTCTATTTCCCTGTTGCTTTTCAAAATTCTTTGTTCTTTTTGGTCATGCTATGTAGCAGGTAGTCGGGCTAACTAAGTCCCAATCGGTTGGGGAAGGACGCCCCTGCGTGGGCTGCTCGAATTGCATGCAAAAGGTTAGTTTGAGTCCTGTTTTGGTCCTTTTTGAAAACGTTTTGAGCCTCATTCAGTCTTCCAGAGGCTTCAGGAACCATGTTAGTCGCTACCCCTGTGTGGGAGCCTTCTGTTAAGTCGGTGCACCCATAGCGCCGAGGGTGGCCATGGAAGTCAGTGTCATAATCATGCTACAAATGTCTGTAATCTCCTTTATGTACATATAATACAATAGTTAGACTGTTTACTGAGAAAAAAAAAATATAAAATGGGTGAGAAAGTTATAAATGGAGAGGATCAAACCAAATCTAATCTTATCCATTGATTAGGGACTTAATCTCGACTGTTGAATTGTCAACAGGAAAAGTATAAGAGGAGGCTTTGAGGGTCAGTTGGAAATACACTATGTTGATCAAGAATTCAATTTTTTGGGGTAGGGTTTATTGAGAAATCAAGTTAGTGATCTGTACCAGTGAGGGGCAGTTTGGCAGAAGGCCGAGAATACATGTCAGAGAGGTAAAGAAAGTACCGGAGAGATAGTGTAGAGCCTTATAAGGTTGTTACAGAGGCATCCAAGACTGACATAGATGTTGAGCAGGCCAACACAAGCCACCCATAGGGCCAAGAGGCTAACACAAAAGTAGCAGAGGCTCCACAAAGTCTAGCAAAGTTGATGCTGGGCTGAAGAGGTAACGTTGAGGAACTTTCATGGGGTAGACTTGGAGCTGAGAGGAAAACACGAAGCAAAAGAGGGTGATGCAATCCCTAGAGGGTGACACAGTTCTAGAGAGAAGCTTGGAGCAGCTTTCACTATCCAGCTAAGGAACTATCGAAGTTGTGGTGGGATCAATCATCCGATTGTTGATCAACCGGAATATCTGTTTCTGAGGAGAGGTACTTTTTCCAAGGAAATTCTCTGAAGGGTGAGCCATTTCTGGCACCCTAGTTGCATTCATAAAAATGCATAATAACAAAACCCTCATATCTGTTGCACTAATTTTCCCGCATTGGGTTTTTATGGCAACAATTATCCAAAAATAACTATGTCCCTTGTGTGATTGTCTCAGTTATTTCAATTGTTGATTTGTATATGTGTTGAGGTTGTACTTGTGTTTATTTCATTATTTATATTTATAAAGAAATTGTTAATGGAAAGAACAGGTAAGAGATAATAAACCATGTAATTTAGTAAGGATTTCTGATGTGTCAGACTTAGAAATTTCAACATGGTATTAGAGGATTACAGATCATAGGAGGATAGAAGGCACCAACAAAAATCTGAAATTTATAGCAGTAGCAGTTGTCTCGAGAGACAATGTTGTTCCATAGCAGAAGCAGCTATAGAAGAAGTGACACATAGCCTGGGTCAGCATTACAAGCGAGGAGAAGGGTCAGCGCAGAGGCAAAGAGGGGCAGATAAGACCTAGGTAGTGCCAGATCATATTTCTCAGCCAGGAAGGATCGATGTTGTGGATAGGAGGAGCAGATTCGGCCTCTATTGAGATTGTGCAGACCCTGAAGGGATCAGTTTTGTTAGTTTCTGGAGCCTGGGGAGCTATGGGTAAATCATGATTTGAGGATCTAGTGGGATGTTGTTTCTATTGAAGAAGAACAATGTCTAAGGAAATGGAGCCAAGGTAGAGGGAATCACTACCTTGATGGATTTCTAACCAAGGAATTGAAATCTGAGTTGTAGTTGCAAGGAGGATTGGGGAGGAGTCGTTTCAAAGCTGGTAATAGGATTTCTAGGAGGGAAATTAGGACTTACAGGGAGATTTCCAAGATGGGAGTTGAGACTCAAAGGGATTCCATAAGATGAGCTAAAATAGCAGTGAATAGCCTGAGGGATCAAGACAGGTTGGACGGGGCTTCCAACTTTGTCATCTGGAAGGCCAAGTTCCTAGTAGTCCTGGATCAACATCGCATCAAGGACTTTGCCTTGAAAGTAGTGCCTATCCCATTTGACCCAACTGAGAATGATAAGTATGAGGTTGCAATGGAGAGGGTGAAGTGCGACCCTAGACAGGGTCAAAGATCATGTCATACCACATATTGCTGAGAAGAACACAACAAACGAGATGTGGGGCACCCTGACCACCTTATACCAAGGCTCCTCCATGTAGTAGAAGTTGATATTAGAGAATCAGTTGAGGTCATTTCATATGCAGAAGGGAGCGTAGATAGATCCATTCCTTCTCAAGTTTTAGGAGATTCGCGACCAGCTTACTTCCGTGGGGTCCACACTAGCTTGAGAGTTTATGGTCAAGATTTCCCTAAATGTAGTCTCCAGGGAGTGGGAGACATTTGTCCAAAGTATTTTGGGCAGGGCTACTCTTCCCGATTGGGAGGAGATGTGGGAAACTCTTTTATAGGAAGAGATCAAGAGGATGCCCAAGGTAGGGAGTAGTGGTAAGGGAGCTCGAGTCAAGAAAGAGGACGAGGAGGATGCACCTCTAGCATCTGCAGGACAACAAGGGAAGAGGAAGAAAAAGGACATCTCCAAGGTTAAGTTCTTCGATTATTGGGAGCTGGGACATTATGCATCCTAGTGTCCCAGGAAGAAAAACAAGGGAGAGGCTTTCGATTGAAAGGGAGCTCCAGCTAAGGTAGATAAAGTGGTCGAGACTAATGATGATTGTGCCATGAGTGATCATGTGCCTCTACAGAAGAGGTGGGGAGACATTGAGTTGTAGTCAGGAGGACTACATACTAGGGGCAGGATCCTTGAGGTGCCCAAACTCTTAGATCACATCCATCTACGGGAGCCCTTAACGACAGTAGCATGCTGACAGGTGTCGAGTGGAGCAAGAAGGCAGTGCTTGGGTGTAGAATTCTAAGGCAACGCAATGGAGTTTGCAGCAGAGTGAGAGGCACAGAGGTGTATGCAACAGCGTCATTGTAGCAGAGGTAGCATAGGATATCATCAGAAGCAGCTTCAACGTCACAAGGCTTCCAAAATTACTTGGATGTCAGTATTTAGGACAATTCAGTTACCTACTTCTCGATAACTGAGTTGTAGTGCAGCAGTTAGCAGTGACAATGCTAGGGGCAGCATGGCCAACATGTTAAGAGGGAGCTGCATTACAAATGTAGGAGTGGTAGTGGCAATGTCATGGGAGGTAGTACAAGGAGCAGCAGTACAGAGGATGCAAGGCAACAGGCCAAGCATCAACACAGGTACCGGTGCGGAGGATCAGTGTGATGTTAAAGTGGTGGAGCATTACTAGATCACATTCCTCGCTAAGAGGGAGTGTTGATTTGTGGTGTCATAGGATGTGATATGGCCATGGAAATTAGTGGAGAGGCAAGGGAACATGATATCTACAAGACCCAAAAATCATTTGGGGAAATTCCACCTGGATGGAGAGATATTAAAATAATTAATATTTTTTACTAGGTTTCCTAAGTATAAACTTAGGAAAATTAAAATATTAATGTGTATTAATATAAAGTGTGTGAGAAAGTTCTAAATGACAAGGATCAAGCCAAATCTAATCTTAGTCATTGATTAGGGACTTAATCTCCACCATTGATTCGTCAATAGGAAAAGTATAAGATGAGGCTTAAGGGTCATTTGGAGATACATCGAGTTGATCAAGAATTTGATTTTCTGGGGGAGGGTTTGCTAAGAAATCAAGTTATTGATTTGTAGCACCAAGGGGAAATTCAACAAAATGCCAAGAATACATATCAAAGAGGTAAATAAAGTGTTAGAGAGACAGTGCCTTGGAAGGTTGATGTAGGGGGTGGGGAGGCCAGCATAGATGAAGTAGATGGCTAAGAGGCTAACGCAAAAGTAAGAGAGGCTAGCAAAGCTGACACTGGGCTGAAGAGGCAGTGTTGAGGAACTTTCATGGGGAAAACTGGGAGCTAAGAGGTAGACGCCTAAAAGAAGTGGGTGACGTAGTCCCTGGAGGGTGACACAATTCCAGAGAGAATCTTGGAGTGGCTTTCGTTGTCTAGCTAAGGAACTGTCAAATTTGTTGTGGGATCAATCATCTAATTGTTGATTAACTAGAATATTTGTCTTTGAGGAGAAGTACTTCTGCCAAGGAAATTCTCTAAAGGGTGAGCCATTTCTATCACCCTAGTTGTATTCAAAAAACTGCATAATAATAAAATCCTCATATCTGCTACACTGGTTTTCCCGCATTTGCTTTTTCCGAGGATAATTGTCCAAAAATAATGATTTCCCTTGTGTGATTATCTCAGCTATTTCAGTTTCTGATCTGTATATGTGTTGGGGTTGCATTTATGTTTATTTATGTATTTATATTTATAAATAACCTGTTAATGGAAAGAACAGGTAGGAGATAATAAACCAGATAATGCAGTAGGGATTCCTAATGTGTCAAACTTTGAAATTTCAACAGTATGGTGAAAATTCCTTGGTATATTTCTTGAATGAAACTTTAATTAAAACCAAAATCCCTAATGTTGAAATTCTAGGAGAATGCATGATGTACCTTATCTTTTACTATTACAAATTTCAACTATTGACCTACCCTTTACTGTTGATTACAATGTTCTTACTATTATAATTTTTATTATGTTTACAGGCTAGTGTTGAGTGGATTGACAATATTGAGCAGGATAGTTCAAATCCATGTTTGCCTCCTTATCCTTAACTAGAATAGCATGTACCTATTTTTTAAGCAAAAAAACATTTTCAATAGGAGAACAACATCTATACCTTTTTTCTATTACTTTCATGTTTCCCTTCTCCATATTCTGCAATCATGCCTACCTATTTTTGTATTTCTTGAGAAAAAAACTCCCCTTGTTTATTATTTATTTGTAATTCATGCAACACAACCTATAAGAGTAGTGTTATGTAAACAAAGTATCCTTTCATGTCATATTTTTCATATTATTGTACATATTTGATAGAATTTGAGGTTATGTGTGTGTAGTTTCACCTCAAAAGAATTGATTTGGTAGTGTAAGTTGAAGCTTCTATACCAACTATATTGCATTCTCAATATAGATTCATTATTTAGTGGATATCTCATGGAATTTTGTAAACCTTAATGTCCAAAGAATTAATTTGGTGCACATTTTATGGCGAAGTGGTTGAGATGTTGAATTCTTGTTTGTCCAAAGGCTAGAGTTGCCCCATGTATATTTAAACCATTTACAACTTGCTAGCTCAATTTTTCATTTTTGGATATTTATTTCAATTCTTTTGATTTCTTTTAGGTTCAACCAATGGTCATGTAATTGCCTCTTTTAGTAATAGGACAATGTTGAACTTATCGTGAGTACTTGTATTCTTTCTAGAATATTACTTTCTCTTGAGTTTGGCTAGGATATTGAACACAATACACCATGGATGGATTTGTTTTGCTAAATTGTACTTTGTCCTTTATCTATGAATATTATTTCAATGTATTTCAAGGTCATTGTCTTTGTGGTTTTTAGGCTTGCAGTTGATGTCGTTATTAATATTTTTGTTATTCACAAACAATAGGGTAATTGTAATGTAGCATATATTAGATCATCAGAGTTATGTTAACTACCTTAACCAATACACTTATTTTTTATAGCATATATGCATGGGATAGCAACAAATTATAGATTTCATTCATTATGTCTACAATTATTGAAAGGCTTAGTAGTTGTCAAGCAATAAATGTGTTCTTGTTCTTTTTCTTGTCAAGATTAATGTTACTTCCCTTTTAATTTTGTAGATCTCTTGTGCTTTTATTGACAATGCATTATATTTAACTACTATTATTTTCCATGGTTGACAAAGTGGAAATATGTCTATCGTTTTTTGGTGTTTCTAAGAGTGATGCACCACAGAACATTTACTCTAGGAAATTTAAATACATACAACAATTAGGAATGGTAGAGAACCAATATATTGTACTAGCAAACTACAATGCAAATATCGATATAAACATAAAAGTGAAATGGAGACAAGATAGACTGGAATTCAAAGTAACAACAATGAGAACCAAATACAAGTATTGGGGTTATCTACACACCTAATTGTGGATTTCGAAATGTAGTAGAGAAAAAGCTACCCAAAAGAAACTATTATTATATTGACACTTGAAATGATATGAGCTACAAAAGAACGGTGGAAACTTGTTTCCTATCAGAGTACATAGGCCCTTATTACAAGATATTTTCCCTTTATAATCGTTAGTGTGGAGTACCCAACGACTAAAACACTACTACAAAAAAAGTGTTTACATAAAAAATATCTAATGTATATAGAATATACCACATGATAGACATGTTGTGGTCAAATGCCCAACATGCCCTTTACCTTGGGAAGCTTCTTCCCCAAAGCTAGAATACCAAAATAGTAGGATCCCAACCTAAAAATATTGATATGTAAAGATGCATTTTTGCCACTTTACAATTCCAAAATATGCATAGTCATAACTCCAAAATCATGGGATTTTTATAAGATCTGATCATGTTACCCAACTTTTAGCCTCCGAGTTAATTTTTAGTGTGTGCCTACAAAAGCAAGTATGATTCCACCTTCAGACTAACTTATTACTTCAATAAAGAGTAAACATTGAACCCCAACCCCTCAATTCATGAAAAAAATGTTATGCCTTGGTGAATTTGAGTATATCATCATTTTCATTATAGCCCCTTACCTGATCACATTTTTTCCAAAGAAAGCTTCCATTAAATATTATAAAAATAGCATCTACATTGATGGATTTTTATACAAAAAAAAATGAGCTTCCAAATTCATGGACGCAAGCTCAAGCAAAACTCAAAATCAGGTTGACTAATTACCAAATTTCTCATAAGAGTTACATAAATTTGACCTACAATAATCACATGTAGACTCACATAAATGGAGTGCTACACTTCAAGGATACACGTGTCAAGTGCTAGGGTGATGTCATACACAATAAGGTGTCCAAGATGTTGTAATTGCATAAGATGTGTCCACTCACCTCCACGACAACGCCACATGGATTCTATTTATTCTCCTAAACCATATGCTTTATTGGGTCCACCACCCTTGCATGAATATTGTCATAACATAGGATTCCCTAAGTTAACTCCCATCCTCCATACAAGAATTGATGTTATCCCATGTTGTCTAGAGCTTGATACCTCACCCCACCTAACATGCACAATGATCCTTCTCATAAGGATTTTTTTATCTATGCAAGTGAACATATCCATCCATGTGGTCTTCATGAAGGACATCATCCAAGTTGTCAAGAGAACTCTGATGACCTAGGTAATAATGATAATTTGGCACCCAAGTGAGTTCAAGTAATCACTTCAGTTAGTTATCTCCAATATGTAAACCCATCACACCATCTCCCATTTACAAATCCATATCTAACCATTGAAAGGTTGAACATACACCATATAACCCAAATATGATTAAGCACCCCCAAACATGATGAAGACACTTTTAGAGTGACCTAAAATTTGCTGACATAGAGGTTGGGTCTACTATTGTGCAAGTTGTGATAGTTTCCACAACAATGTGTAGAAAATATTGGTTACTAGTTTAGAGTAGACACGTGGATTTTTTCAGACTCCTTTTTGTGTGCCTCAACTCAATAATGCATTGAAAATCACTAGCAAAATTTAGTGGGTATCCACTTGGTGATAGCTACAATAGATGAGCAAATGTTTATAAATGATTGTTTCTCCTAAAGAGGGAATTCCTCAAGCCCAAGGAATTTCTGAATAAGGAATTCCTCAAACCCACATATACTAGATGTGTTAGATATTATATCTTTCTTGAGAGGACGTTAAAGGTGGAATCGGAGTTGTAGGTCATGGTTGTGATTTTGGATTGGAACAAGTGTGTAGAATCCAACATAGATGAGAGGAATAAGATTAGGCCTCAAGTATTGGATATTGATTGGCTCATAGATTGTAGTTATTTGGTGTCATTCATAGGCCCTAAAGTGGAGGTAATTTTCTACAGTAACACAAAAGCTTCTAGTCTTGGCAAAATGTATGAGATTTTTGCAAGGATGTTGGGCTAAGTAAAGGTGGTGCTTTTTTAGAGAGAGACCATCATTAGAGTTATCTAGTGCCAGTATTTTTCCCATTATCCAATATAGGGATGGAGGGATGAAGACACGTGCGCAGATGGAAACATATGCACTTAACCCAAAATGGTATATGGAAAGGTGTGGTGGGGTTTATCCCATTAATTATAACTAGATCAAGAATGGATTTTATATTACAATTACATAAGTTTACAATATAAATTATGGGAGATCACTTTGAAGATAGTGGATTTAGTTTGTAGGTCTCACAAGCCCCTTCAACAAGCCTAATTTGACGGAAGATCATAGAGACTTGCGTTAGGATGATGAATTTGGTCAATAGAGGATGCATGTGATGATGCATTAGGGATTCAACATCATGCTATTTTCCTTTTGTTTTAGAGTATGGATTTCTTAGTAACAGAGAGGAATTAGACCACATATAGTTTTATCCACTTTGTTAAAAGGAATAGACTTACCTCGAGGAGAGTGGCGAAGCTAGTTGCAATGCATGGTGATCAACTTCTTACACATGGGAAAACAATAGAGTATTAGATGATACCAATGACAAAATGGAATGTGGATCCAAATTAGGAGACGAGTGAAGCAATGGAATTTGGATCCAAAGTAGGAGACCAATGACACATTGGAATGTGGATCCAAGATAGGAGACCAATGACATGATGGACTAGATGAGATGCAACATGGTTCACTTGATGTACCATTAGGTACTCATTAGAGTGGCTCTAATTTAGATAGTGATAGTCCCACCGATGGTTTTCATGTATTCATACAAGACATGGATGGATAGAACCAATGAATGGAATTGACTCCTTGGTGTTCATTGGATAGTGTTTTCCTTTAGTTACTTTCACTACCCACTATTAATGTTTTTTTAACTCTAAATACTAATTTTGAAGTCTTTGACTCTTTACTATTTATGAATTAATATGTTTCATTTAAAATTTGAAACTGTGTATATCATTTTTAGATCTATCTTAACTCCAAATGTATGAAGAGAGAGATTTGATCTCTCTAGACGCTATGTAGCTCTGGAATTAAGATGGATCTAGGTTTGTTTAATTATAATAATAATTATTATTATGTAATTTCACTGAGTCAAAATATTTTATTAATAATTATAGTTATTATTTTTTTCATTTTATTTTATATATTTATTATTAAATTAATATTTATTTTTAGAATTTGATCTCTCTAAGAACTTTGTAGCTCTCGAATTAA
This sequence comes from Pinus taeda, assembly GCA_000404065.3. Taxonomy (NCBI): domain Eukaryota; kingdom Viridiplantae; phylum Streptophyta; class Pinopsida; order Pinales; family Pinaceae; genus Pinus; species Pinus taeda. The sequence goes on along the minus strand of APFE030499208.1, from coordinate 42,962 downwards.
GATGGATCTAGGTTTGTTTAATTATTATTATTAATTATTAAGATTGATCTAGGTTTGTTTAATTATTATTATTATTATTATTAAGATGGATCTAGGTTTGTTTAATCATAAACATAATAATAATAATATTATATTATGTAATTGGACTGAGTCAAAATATTTTATTAATAATTATAGTTATTATTTTTTCATTTTATTTTATATATTTATATATTTTAATATTTAATTTTAGATTTGATCTCTCTAGGGGTTTTATAGCTCTAGAATTGAGATGGATCTAGGTTTGTTTAATTATTATTTATTATTATTATGCAATGTGACTAACTCAAATATATTTTATTAATAATTATAGTTATTATTTTTTCATTTTATTTTATATATTTATTATTTTTAATATTTATTTTTTATGTAATTTCACTTAGTCAAAATGTTTAAAGGACAAGAAAAGATGTTACAACGTTTCTTCCATATTAGAAGAGCCCAATTAGAGTAGATTTGTCTCAGTCATAATTTCTAATTGTCATTAATGTGTTTACAGTTGGTACTTTAAGAACTCAAAGTTTCAACAACACACAATTTTTCCCATAGTATTTCATATACCCATAGTTTTGCCCCTAGTATTTTCATATTATAATATACCTTCAAGTTGACTATATTACAATTAAAATAGTTATTGCCCCTATGTATTTACAATAAAAATAGTTATTGTCCCTATGTATGCTTTTTGTTGATGATTATGACTAGGATTAAACTGTTTAATATAGTATTTTTTTTTTCTCCCTACTCTTTATCCCAATACCCTTGTGTAAGATACATAACAAAAGTTTTTATCTATTTATTGTTTGTGGGACACATGTTTCAACAAATACTCCATTTATTAAACCAGATAAAAAAATTGTAATTTTTCTCTTTCCATTTTGAATATTTGATAAAATAACAAAAACAAATAAAGTAGCTTCAAAACTGATGAAAGCAGGTTGACTACATCCAATAAACTTTAAACTGCATGGTTAAAAATTAAAAAATACATCAGATTCAGATTCTCATTACCTTTTAAAATTGGAAAACATTTTAAACAAGTTCGGATCTCAAATGGAACATGAACGTTAGCGAATAATTTTTATTTGAACGTTAGCAAAAATTCCATGAACGTTAGCGAATAATTTTTATTTGAACGTTAGCAAATAATTTTTCCAAGGGTGGGATTATTGGCAAATAAATTCTAAATACCAAAACTCCAGGAAAGCCAGAGGGCATTCATATTGCTTGAAACTTGATTATAAAAATTAGCAAACTAACAAAAATTAAAATTAACCCTGCCGACACAGCACATTCTTACTCAGATAAGCGAGGGACAGAGCAAGCGGATTAAGTGCATGGCTCCCGATTGTAATATCATCTGTGATCATGAAGACATTATAAGAAAGCTAGTCACTGTAAAAGATCCTGGAGCAGCCCAACGCTCAGTCAGTCGTATATTAACGATAACGACAAAGTAAAGTGGTGCCCCATTGTGGAAATCCAGTTCGAGTTGAAGGACATCAGTTTTGCTTTAATTGTTTGGCTCAACCGCACTCTCCTTGCTCCTGTTTGATTTGGAAGCTTTGGGATAAGAAATGTCAGTACGAGTCTGAGACATCAAATTGGATTTTAACTAATACCAAGTCGTGCCCCAACTGTGGGAAGAACGTGCATAAAGATGGTGCCTGCAACTTGGTGAGCTGCGTACGTGGCCAACGCATCTGTTGGTTGTGTGGTTGTGGTACTGACAATGCATATGATGCGCACAGTTGTGGTCGCTATAAAGAAGATCGGGAGATGGATCTTGGGAAAGCATAACGTGATTTGAAAAATACACACATTATTACTGCAGATGGAAAGTACATCAGGATTCGTTGAAGGTTGATGCAAAGCAGTGGCAAGTATTATGGAAAAAAATTATGTATTTAGAAAGTAAAGAATCCGAATCGGGTGTCAGTCACACCTTTGGAGATGAATACTGAGCAAAAAACTGACAGAAACGGAAAAAGCATCGAAACAGAACCTGTTTGAAGATCATCAACATCAACTAGAGGCAACGGTAGACAGGCTTTCAAAGGTGATTGATGGAGATGAACAATTTCTTATCACCAACCGGGAAAAAATGTATTGATCGTAGTGTCCTCACTCAAACATGGTGTGCGAAATTGTTCGACTTTATCCAAAATGATTTGTTGCCTGACTTCAGGTTGACAACACATTTCACTGCTACCTATAACTCCATGGGTGTCCACATACTCTCAAAAATATGGTGAATATCAAGAGACAAAATAGTTCATGATCTATTATTTAGTTCCATGTATCAAAAAATTTATTTGGCTCTACAATCTGGCCTTTTTATTTGCAAGAATTTCTAGTTTATAATTGGTTTTTATGGTTCTGTATTGTTTCATGGGTGTTAACATACTATTAGAAATAGGTAATATTTTTATATTGTAAATTTGGATCTTATAGACATTTGTTTCCCTGTGGTTATTAGATAGGCCAGGTTTTTCAGGATTTCATTAAACAAGTGCATTCCTTTCTTTTTTCAATCTATTTTGTGTTGCATTCTCTAATTTCAGTTTCTTCACCAGTAGTTGTAGATACATTTCCAGAAGTGGAATCACTCACTGGCGTTCCTATCACCAAGTTGTATTTCCTATTTTATAGTGTTGTTGGTGTTAAGTTGTATTTCCTATTTTATGGTGTTGTTGGTGTCATGAGGACAACTGCTCTGCGTCCAAACATATATACATATAGAGCAGAGTTGTGGAATGCTTGCCGCCAACATATATACATATAGAGCAGAGTTGGGGATGCTTGCCCCGAAAAATCTTGAATGATGACCGACATCTACAGAGCTGAGAAGTTACCCATACCCTGGGAAGGTAATTTTTACAGTGAATGAGTTTATCTGAATGGGATTTTATGCGCTTTTAAGGAACGGCAGCTTATTTGAAGCTTCTTTGCGTTAGGTGAGTGAGTGGCTTGTGTGTGTTGTTTGTGAATGGCTTTCTGTTTGCTTTTATGAGATGTCCTCACACCATGCGTACGATATTAGACTACCTTTATTGAAATCGTGGATCCACGATGAGATAATCTACCTATCGTAGATGTTGTAGATCTACCAAACTGAAATCGCCCACCAAGTGTTTTCTTTTTAACAACCTTTACGCACTACATAAATTGAGTTTAGACGCTGCTCAAATTGATAAACAATGATAAACAATGTAAATAACTGAAGGATAAATTTCCTTCTTAATCTTCCGATTACACATTGATATTTGTTTTCAATTTTGCACATCATCTTTTTGCATTTGATGTTATTTGATCCATCCCTTCAAATTTTGCACATCATCTTTTTGCATTTGATGTTATTTGATCCATCCCTTCAAATTTAGGGCATTCTCGTTCAGTGCAGCTTAGGCCATTATGGGACGTCTTGACTATATAGAGATAAACACAATTCATCCATCATACATACCAATATAGAGATAAACACAATTCATCCATCATACGCACTTAATTAGAACTATTTCCGCTCGTACTTATATTCGAAAACAATCCAAATTCTTAATAATGTTATTAATATACCTCCATATAATGTTTCAATATTATTGAAATCTAAGAGGAAGAAAAATGATATTACATGGATTTAGTTGTACTCATGGAATTTAGAGGAGAAAATTTGGTATGATTTTGTTCAACTGAGCTCTTGCCATAAAAAATGTTAAAATACTCTATTAATAGAAATTTAAAATACTTTGCGCTTATTAATAAGTAACATAGGCTTATAGAGGGTGTACAGGTGCTACTCCATTGTGGATGCCCCCATTGGCATAATTATCATGGCATGTGAGGAGCATTTATAGTTGTAGATATAATACCAAGGCACCTATGTTGCATTTGACCTTACTACTATTGAATACATATGCATAAGAAAGTTGGGCACACAGAGGGTCAAGGAGGGGGGAGGTTGAGCAAAAGGCATATCACTCTTGCACAACAAAGGATTTGTCTGTATCTTTCCATGTTCAAAATTGTGTGTACTCTTGTCATCCTAATTTCTAACTTAATTTCTATCACTATTGTTTTGATTCATAGGAATTGGTGTACCCTTGCCATCTTAATTTCTACCTTAATTGTTATCACTATTGTTCTGATTGGATTTTGTGACTTGTATAAAAATGTACCCCATGAAGATAATTTTTGCAGTGAACGAACGGTAATTTTTACATCCGTCATACCCAATTAATTAGAACTATTTCCTCTCACACTTACATTCACAAATGATCATCATCGACATCATCATGGCATGTGAGGAGCTTTTATAGTTGTAGAAATAATTCCAAGGCACCTATGTTGCATGTGACCTTACTACTATCTAACACATATGCATAAGGAAGTTGGGCACATAGAGAGTCAAGGAAGGAGGAGGTTGAGTAGAAGCCATATCAATTCTGCACAATCAAAGGAGTTGTATGTGTCTTTTCATGTTCAAAATTGTCTGTATTCTTGCCATGCTAATTTCTATCTTAATTTCTATCACTACTGTTCTGATAGGATTCTATGACCTGTATAAAAATGTACTTGTTCTCAAGGCTACAATAGCACGGATTTTTGGTCCTTTGTTTGATTGGATAGAAGCCTCAAAGATGATTTCCCACCCTAAATATTTAGTCACAACACTTTTTATACAAAATTTTGTAAATGCATTTGAGTGGCTCTTCCTCGGGATCAAAGTTAAATAATGGGTTGGCATAACCTATTGAACAATATCCTTAGGACCTTAGCTAATCAAAACTTATATTCAAAGTGTTGGTCGCTCAAAATTGGAAAGTGGTTGCAAATATCTTGTTTATCCTTCTATTATAGCCCAACATGCAAGGTAGGCATGGAGCTCTCCTAATCTTGTACACATTAAATATGTATCCATTGTACCCTTTACAAACATCCTCCTACTCAAGGATGTCAAAGAAAACTTAGAAAGCATGAAAATATCACACAAAATTCCCTTGAGCAATATTTCTAAAAGCAGTAAAATATATTTAATGAAACATTACAATACAAGTACAGTATAAAGCACAAAGGTGATCATTTTTTGGTGTCTCGAATTACCCAAATTCAAAATTATATGACTCTCGCCAAGTCAAATCAAAAGGTCTACAATTCTATGGCTCACAACAGTGTGTGATTCTCATACTAGTAAAGTAGAACTCATTAGCACAAAATTATCTCAACCTATCATCCCTGCATAACAAATTAGCTAGCCTAAAGGTGCCACATCACACACATTGTTAGTTTAAACTTGATCATTAGGGTTTAATTTGACTTGGTCATCAGGTCTCTTTTGATCTGTGCTACTTGATCCATGCTCTGCTATTTGATCACCAAGAGATTCTAGCTGTAATGAGTGTTAAGGTTGGCTCCATGTAAATGGTTCCTCAGATTTTGATGGATGCACTCTTCTTGGGGATCAAAGTTCAATAATGGGTTGGCATAACCTGCTGAACAATATCCTTATGACCTTATCTAATCAGAACTTAAATTCAGAGTGTTGATCACTCAAAAAATGAAAAGTGGTTGCAAATATCTTGTACATAACATTTCTCTTTTTGTTGTTTATCCTTCTATTATAGCCCAGCATGCAAGGTAGGCATGAAACTCATGCTAATCTCTTACACATTAAATATGTATCCTTTGTACCCTTATAAGTACACCCATATAATTGTACAGTGTAAAATTCATACAAGTGGTTAAGCCTCACCGTCAAAGCTCCCAAGGCTCGTAGACAACCTCCATCCTCTATCCTTGAAACATCAAATATCTGTGCTTCATGGTGATGGGTAAAATTCATGGTGATAGTATCTTCAACTGTAGTTCCCTTTTAAAACCAAATTGGGAACATAATAATCTATATTTGAATCTATATTATTACAAAGTAGACAAATACCTAACTATTATTCTTTGATGATATTTATTGTACCATGAAGAATGTTATTATTGTCGAATTTTGTTGTTTGCTACCATTCTGGATCCATTGGGCTTATTTTCTCTCAAATAAAAATTTGGATTGTACTCTTTCCATCCTTTGTCCTTGAAACATCAAATACTTGAGCTTCATGGTGATGGGTAAAGCTCATGGTGATAGTAAAAGCACACATATTTAGAATTTAGAGAAAATTTAGAATGATTTTGTCTAGTTGAACTCTTGTCATAAAAAAAGGTTAAAATATTTTGTTAGTGTAAATTTCAAATAATTTGTCCTTATTAATAAGTAACACAGACTTACAGAGGGTGTACAGGGGGAGACTAAGCATAAGGCATATTGGTCATGTAAGATCAAGTGATAGGCTAACAGGAAGTGCCACTCCGTTGTGTATTCCCCCATCAGCATAATCGTCATGGCATGCAAGGAGCTTTTATAGTTGTAGAAATAATTACAAGGAACCTATGTTACATCCAACCTTACTACTATCTAACACATATGCATAAGGAAGTTGGGCACATAGAGGGTCAAGGACGGGGGAGGTTGAGCAAAAGGCATATCAGTTTTGCATAATCAAAGGAGTTGTTTGTATCTTTAGATTTCAAAATTGTGTGTACTCTTGCCATCCTAATTTCTATCTTAACTTCTATCACTATTGTTATGATTCAAAGGAATTGTGTGTATCTTTTCATGTTAAGAATCGTGTGTACTCTTGCCATCCTAATTTCTATCTTAATTTCTATCATTACTATTTTGATTGGATTCTATGACTTGTATAAAAATGTACATTTTCTCAAGGCTAGAGGAGCACACATTTTTGGTATTCTGCTTGATTGGATAGAAGCCTTGGAGATGATTTCCCACCTTAAATATTTAGGCACAGTGTGTTTTCTACAAAATTTTGAAAATGCATTAGAGTGGTCATTCACTGTCATTCATGCTACTTAAAACTTGGCATCTTTACTTGCAAGACCCATGGTTGAGCCACTTGTGGAACTTGGATAAGATATCTCACCACTCTGGGATCTCTGTCTTGACAAAGCTGAGGATTGTGTGAATATGCTTTAGATTGTCAAGTCTTCAACATTTAGTGATGTTGTATATTTACTTCAAATACTAATATTGCCATTCTTGGTTCTATTCTCCCATTTAAGGAGTCTAGGTATGTTTTTACTCTATGGAACTGGATATTAGAGTTTATTTTACCCTTTCATTGTGGAATTTGTAGCCAATCCTGATAATTTGTTGAAATGCTTATTTTGACCAAAATTTACTGGTTGAATCTAAAACTAATGCCCATAAAGTTATTCAGTTGACTGTAAATCAATAGAGTTAATGTCATTATAGTGACTACAACCACAATGTTTGGTATTATCAGTTCTACATAATTAAAGGAATTGTATGTATATTTTCATGTTCAGAATTGTGTGTACTCTGAGAACAAATAATGGAGTTGGGTAATCTAGTTGGATGAATTTTTATATTTGAGACGTGTACTAAAGACTCAAATTTGAACTCAATAGTACCTGGCTATTCATTATTTCAAGAGATTGAATTGTAGGATATGCTACAAAGAATTCATTGGTTTAAGAAATTCATGATCTAGACACCCTAAAACCTGCATTGTCTTACTTATATACTACTAAATATTTACTCATCATTCTCTTCTTGAGAGCCCCCAAACCAATTTTCTCCCATGATAACCATTGATGGTTCCAAGTAGTGCACCTTGCCCAATTTGCAACCATTACAAAAAAAATACTGTTAAACTCCTAAATCCTATGAAGCTTCTTACTATGGCTCATGATTTTAGATAGATGGTTGTCAAGTACAATACTAATTAATCTTATAGGGATGATAGCTTACTAATTTCAAAGGTCTTCTTTTCCCTGTAGCTTACAAATTCTGGCATTCTTTGTGTTTATTTAAAATACATTTGTAAGAATATTTGCACTATGGAAAATCTATAGAATAATACAAAACTCGTTATTGTACTTAAATTTTTTTGTCTCTTTCAAGGTTCCTGACAGATATTTTTTCAAAACCATAGACAATTAGTCTTGTAGAAAGAGATTAAATTATCAATAACATTTTGATTATGTTCTTTGACGATTGGCAATTTCAGGCAGCATGCTTCTTCTATTTTTTTTTATAAATATCTCTACGTAGGTATACTAGTCGACCTTTCTATTAAAAATAATACTGGAGATCTCAATATGTTTTATGTGCAACATGATCTGGATGATGAATGACTTTCTTATATTCTATGTTATATCATTTTAACCTTTCATCATGGAATTTGTAGCCAATCCTGATAAGTTGTTGAAATGCTTATTTTGACCAAAATTTATTGGTTGAATCTAAACTAATGCCCATAAGGTCAGTGAGTTGACTGTCAATGAATAGATTTAATGTCACTAGACAATCAATCTTGTTATGGAGAAGTTTGGTAAAAAGGTATGGGGAAAAGAGTTGGGTAGAAAGAAGAAATATTACATTGAGGAATTCAACCCTGCATGTGATCTACAACAAAAAGAGTTCATTGGAGCTAGCATTTCGTGGAGGAAAAAGGTTCTTACTGCTCAATTAAGGTTCTTAAATACTGGCATATTATTCCATAAATTACATAGTGTACTCTTTCCACTCCAAGCAATTATCCCCCTTGATATCACATTAAGGGACAATTTAAACATTAGTGTGAATCCATTATAAGTTAACTTGGTTAGCATCATGGCTAGTGTTGATAAATTAACCAATGCATGGGAAACAATTTTTGCTCCCCACACTCATCCTCCTCTCGTACAAAAGAGTCTACCTTGTACTGCTCCACCACCTTGCAAAGTGATCAATCCAGCGAATTGGAGCATGTTGTGTTTTAATGGTGATTTGATTTGCATAACATGTGAGTGTCACCATTCTGATGTTAAATCCCAGGCCTAGTTCAAATCACCCTCCCCCCCACAGTTTTTTCTAAGAAAATTATCCATATGGGATCTCTCACTCTCACTTCCATTCAAATTATGTAATCATTAATTTCAAAGGGATCATGGCATCTGCAAGTTTGGGCACTGAGAGGCTCTGTAATGAGCCCTTGTGATTGCTAGAATTCTCAGGAATTAGTGCATTGAGGAAACGGCTTCCCCAACCCTACAACTTTTTCAATTGGAGAAATTCAATTTTCGGAACCCATCTTGTGCAAAAAAGTTAGCAGTGATAGAGCTTAGCGTAGTCTTTGCATCTTGGATTTCAACTATATTGGGCATCTCTTTCAGGTTTATCTCAAGTTCCTATGCTTGTTAATTTATGGTCCCTTCATCCTATAGAAGTGAATTTTTCTACTCTTTTTGTCTTTTGTTAATTCAGGTTGCTCCAGGACCTCCTATGGCCATCTTCTTTGTTCTAGGTTATCAGCTCCTTTACTCCCCACTCTATTGTAAAAGGTAGTATATGTTCCACATCTATAGGTCCCTTATGCTCCCCCTCCATCAATCTCAAATCTATTTTGATTAATCACCCATCCTTTGGTTTTACACCATCTATCACTTCTTCCTTGGATACCCTTGTTCCCATTGGCATCTCGTGAAACCTCGGTGACATCCACTTCTTGTAAAACCTGAGACTAGCCTCTCCAGCCTCCTGGATCCCCCCGCACCTCCTCTATATTGTCAATTATGTCTACAGGTCTTAACATTTCAACTACCACTAGAAGTTCCAATGCTTGTAATGCATGAAACAAGCATATGGAGGCCCTATAGATGAATAATTTGAATAGAAAATGGCAAATTCATCAACATATGAATCTTCTCACTTTCATCATTGAAAAATTATACTCTAAAAAAAAACTCTATTGCCACAATGATGAGTTGGTAACACTACAAAGATAACTAATATACCTAAAGCACAATGTCCAAGCCTCGAGGAAAGATGACATTGTTAGCTCCACTTAAGGCCCACACTATAGCAATCTGAAAATTGTCTTAAATAGACCCCTAGAGGAAGTTGTCTTATCTATCCTGTAATGGGACCTTTCTGCAAATTTTCCATTTTGTTATAACAATTTTGTATAATATATGTATGTTAGTCAGATATCATAGTCTTTTCTTTTGATAGTTCTTTGACCTCTTAGTCAGCTCCTCAGTAAAGGATCCTTGGAAAATGATACAATGTAATGAATTCCCCGTGTATTTGTTGCAACCGAGAGCAAATTTAATATAATCACTACTCATTTATGTTTAAAACAAATCTATGGGGAATTTATTATTTTTCGACTATGAAAGTATGTGTTACCTTCTATAAATTAGGTTATGCTCTAAACATAACGAACACTTAGAAAACTCGGTGTAAATGAAAATTTCTTATTTACAACTTTAGGAATCAAAAGCCTTAGTATGTTATACAAGAATTGTTCACTCATGACATCATCATTTGTGTTGATTGGATCTCAAATATAGAAATCAATTAGTAACATTAAGCATATACCCATGAAAATTGAAATGAATGGGATTTTCAACACATAGATCATAATTAGAGAATATCTTTCATGATAATCTCTTCAAGGCCAAATTTTTCATATTAAACATTGTGGAAATGAAAGTTACTTTGATATTAGTTAGTTGCTTAATATAGGGGAAGAGGATATATTTTTGTTCCCTCAAATCCATTCAAAATAGGGATGAACAACATCCAATAACACCCTAAAAATATGTTAGAGAGAATGATCTTAGAAAAGTGGCCTTAGTGTAGCATCAAAACTCCAAATATTTTCTTGAGAAGGTGATGGAGGTTAGAGATGTACTAGTGAGTCATGTTCACATCCTCTTGTATTATTCTTAAAATTACAAATGAAAATAATGAGGGAAAGTGTGCTTTTTCTAGAATGCAATTATTTCTTTGATATTGATGCAAAATTGTTTTGAAGAGGATAGAAACAATAACAACATTTATCAACCATTTGATTTATATCGTTGTGCTAGTTAGTCCCTAATATGAGACAAAAAAGTGCATTCCTTCCCAATCGTTATCTTCCTCTCTTGTAGACTCAACATGAGGGCAACTGTTTAGGTGGCAAATGAAATAAAACATCATTGTACAACAACACCCACAACAATAGCTACAACCTCAAAAATATCATTTAAAATACATTATATGTAACATTTATTAGTAATGTTGTTTCATCTTCTAGTGGTGACGGGACCAAGGGGATTATCTTTTTCTCCAGAGAAAATCTAGAACTATAATATGTTTGGGGCATGTGATCAATTTCAAATAACCAAGTAGAAGCATATGCACTACTTGAAGGATTGACATTATCAAAAGGCCACAATATCTATTCTTTAATAATCATGGTAGACTCCAAGCTTCTCAATTATCATCTAGTTGTTTTTTTTTGGTCCTCATGATTCCTTTTTATCAAAGCATTTCATGTCCTTCATTGGTGAAATGGTAAAAAAATGGGTTAATTTAAATATTGGTGAATTAAAGGAAATTAGGCAATCTGCTTTATGCCTAATCCCGTGACCTTACTCTCATGAACTCGTGTAGGAAAAGGCCCCTTGTCATCTAGGTCCAAAGGTCTCAACATGCCATTTGAAATGTGGCATCAATCCATCCTTGGATGCATGCAATGGTTTTAATACAAAGTCCCTTGGGTAATTTTACATTTCATCTCCATGTGTTAATTAATTTTGGCATGAAGTCTTGAAAATAGCACGTAGTAATGGAGGTGCATCAAATTGGAGAAACCGCGCCATGTTCTATCTTTTCCACTTAATGGATTGATAATTGGTTTTGAAGCATGGTTTAATTCAATGGAAAGATGTAAGCCACCTCCTCTCACTCATATTCCTTCAATCAAGCTCATGCCTGCCCATACTAGAACTGCATTGGGATGAAAAGGATTTTAATAGTTTTCATATAAGGAAATATCATAATAGATGAATCTAATTGTAAATGAGAATACTATGAATTCAAGGCATGTGACCCCTAGATCATGCTCTCCCTGTACCATGGAGATTTTTATTTTCTTCAATTTAAATAATAGTATGTGTCAACATGGATTCACTACGTCATGTTGAATGATAATATGGGTGTCCTCCAGGGTTGTTAGATTCGTTCCAAATTAATCCTTCTTGTGACAAGCAATTTCGAATCATTTTGTTGGTGGGGAAGGCATGATAATTTTGTATAGGACAACTGATATTGAAAGTGAATTCCTTCCATTTTTGGATTTTTTGTCATTTGTAGGTCCAGTGTGCACAGAATTTCATAGGTCAAGAAGTTTCCTCTTGTAGTCTTGAAGATAAAAAAATTCCTAGTGTTAAGTTTATCCCTATCTTTCATTGCATTATTCTTTGAGCTTATCTAGTTAGTACTTTGGCTGCACTTAGCATGTTTGTATTATATTTAGTCACGGCTTAGAAAAATTGTTTAGGGATTTAGCATGCCCTTTAGTTGATGTCTCTAATATAGATTTTGATTTTTCTCTCTCTAGCAAATGTAACACAACTTTTCTAGGTACGTCTTTATAGTGCATTCTTCATGTTCCTTCAGTTGATCCTCACATTTCTTTCTATGTTATTAAAAAGTTGTTTTGGGAATTTGAAGTCCAAGACAATATTGTATATCATAGAAACTGAGTTACTTTAAGTAATTTGAAAGCCGTAAACCTTTAATCATGCAGATGTCCCAGTAGCTTTGGATCTCAGCAAGATCAATTGAAAAATATGTAAGAAGAAATATATTCTCTTCAATTAAATCATAATTAGTAGTTTCCAACATCACCTCTTTTATGGAAATCCTTATCAATCATTGCAGTTTGATTAATAAATCAGAATATGAAATCTCCACCCTATGTCAATTATTGGAATAATTTCAACTTTCTATGGGACAACATCATTCTAAGCCTTCCTCTACAAGTATCTAGCTAACTATTCTTAGCTTAGTGTCCTAGATATCAACAAACTTGTTCCCATAATGGAAATGGGTTTTTTCCCATTTTTTTAATGGTTCTCCTCATCTACTTAAGTAGTATGGAAGTTAAAATATACTAGCATTTGCACCAGATGTTGCAAAGGAAACGCCGTAAGGCATAAATTGAAGAACACAAATACAACAAAAAAATACTTTGATAAAGAATAAAAGTATATTGAACGCTCAAATTAATGCCCCATTAACTGGAACCACTTAGTAGACATATCTATCAACATTAGGATTATACACAATGATCAAGAAATTTCCCATATACAAACAACACCTTCCACAACAACCTTTTGTCACATCCACATTTTAAAAAATGCCTTGGAACGTAATTGGAATCTCCCATATTGCCTTTTTCATTATGCAAATAAATATTCCACGGACAAAAACTTACAGCGAATTTGTTATAATCGGGATTATGTTTTATTTATTTCCTTTACAATCTATCACTTTTAAATTTTAAACATGGTTCTCTGGTTTTAGTTCGCAAATTATGTGATAAAAATGCACTCATCATTTTCATTATACCTATACTTTTTTCCATTTTGTAAGTATTTAACATTGGCAAGCAATTGAATTTGCAATAAAAACGATCAAGAATAGCGGTTTTGTGAAAATTATTTATTATTTTTATTAGATTATTTTATAGAAAGTATGGCCAACAATTAGGTTACAAAAAGTATTCCCAACAATTATCTTCTCTCTCATAAAGTGAAATTTAATGCAATCATCCTCTCCATCAAATAAATTGTCCGAAGGTGGAATTTGGCCCTAGTTGCCAATTTTAACACTTTTGATCTTTTAATGGTCTTAAGCTCCAAATTTCACTCCACTAAAACTTGAACGCTTAGTAATGATGAGAAAGTTTTAAATGTGGGAGAAAGCATAGTATGAATTCTATAGAAAGTTTGGAATGATCCCTCATTACATTTTAATTGGCATGGAAAGAACATTAAACTAAGGAGATAACTCCCTATACTTTCATACAAAGGAGATAACTCCTTGTACTTTCATGGAATTGTTTTCAAAGTTTCAATTTTAATTTGAGAGCCACTCTTATAATCAATCACGTGCATTCTAAACTTTTCATTTAAACAAGACACAACTTTTCATTTAAACAAGCCAATTTATACTTTTCATTTAAAGAAGACACTTTATTGTTTTCAAAGTTTCAATTTTAATTTAAGAGCCACTCTTATAATCACTCTTATAATCAATCACATGCATTCTAAACTTTTCATTTAAACAAGACAATTTATACTTTTCATTTAAAAAAGACACTTTATACTTTTGTCAGTGAGTGTTGAACTTTTATCATAGTGAATTTGAAACATTTAATGGAGTATGAAACTTTTTAAAAGAACATATTTAATTTTTGTGCCAAAAAAATGTGTGCAAGTTCCTCCCATAGCTAAAGTGAAGTTTTAACTCTAATAAAAATGAAAATTTACCTCAACAAAGTGAATTATAAGATTTTTTGAAGTTGATGTAGAATATTTGTTTTTATATTGAAAATTTTAATTTAAAAAAAAAAAACAAAAAAACAAAAAAAAACAAAAAAAAACAAAAAACAAAAAACAAAAAACAAAACAAAACAAAACAAAACTTGTTAAACCGAATATTAGTTATAACAACCACTCAAACCAATATTTTCATCATTATTCAAAAGAAAAAATGACACAAAAAAAAAAATTGAAAAAAATAATTAAATAAAAAATAAATTGCTTTTAAAGAACAAAAAGCCTATGTCTATTTTGTACATCTCTCATTTTTTCTTATATTTTTTTCCCTCTTTTCGGCATATTTGATGGTTAGATAGTAGAATTCTCAAATTCTTACTCATTGAAATATTAGGTAACTTTAAAAGTTTATAGCTGCAAAATATTATGAATAAAATTGAGTAGGTTCATTGCAGGAAGGAAAAAACACATTAACAATTAGCCAACACTTATTATTAAGACCTAAAATAACAAGACATATGAACCTTGACAAGTATGACATAGCTTGTTTAGTAGAAATGAGAATAAAATGTTGATGTGAATTGGCATAGTATTACTACATATAGAGGTCAAAACTAAAATAGAAACAAAAAAATGCAGATGTGAAACTCAAAATAATAGAAACAAAGCAGAAAAAAAAAAGACAAATTAGTTAGAGGCACCTTACATCCAACTGCACTGCCTGTACAAATCCAAGTTGTCTGGAGTTCTCCAATATTGCCTTGATTACCTTGTTGAAGTGACAAAAGCTACACAGGAAAAAGGGTAAACTCCATTTGTATATAACAAGTGAAAAATCGTAACTGTCAAAGTAAGTCAAAGTCACTCATAAGAGTTATTGAACTCTTCTGACCTAAATATAGAATATTATCATAAAATAATGAGCTTACATGGTAGCTCATAGTCTACTATATTGTATCTCTATATTGTGCATTTATGCAGCTTGAGTTTTAGGGAAATGAATATTTTTCTCCATTCTATTGTAAACCCAATATGACTAATGTCCAAAGCTCTAGTTAAGATATCTATTGGATGGAGTACTCTGAAACAAGTTTTGCAAATGCAGAAAATTTGTTGCTGAGTAGTTTGGATGGAGTGTCATACTCAACAATTTGTCCTGATTCAAAACAAATACAAAGTAAGTAAAAATTGAAATGTGTCCAAAAAAATAGTAATTGTAACAAAACACTAGAAAATAAACAACTTATAAATGTTATATCATCCTTTAATAGGAGAACCATATCACTCTCAATAACAGATGGAATCCGATGTGCTATAGTAATTACTGTTGAGATAGAAAATTGGTGGTGAATTATTTGCTGAATAAGTCCATCAATTGCAGTGTCAACTAAGGCAGTTGCCTCGTCAAGGACCAGTATCTGACTTTGTTTTAGTAGTGCCCATCCCAAACGGACAAGCTGGCATTGACCCACACTCCAATTTCCTCCATTCTCAAACACTATACAAGAGATCATTCCATTAAATTCGATTCTCAATTTTCATTCTAAAAAAAAGGGGTCCTAGAGACTAGGTAGGTCTCAAGGACACCAAAAAATAAAGAAAACATGAGCACTAAGATGGAAAGAAAATAGAAGAAATAGCTACTGTAAAAAAGACACACAGACCTGAGGAATCAAGTTTCTTTTCTTTTGCTCGTACAATCCCACCAAGATGGCACTTGTCTAAAGCCTGAAAGCACAAGCAAAATCGAAGTAGATTCATAAACAATAAACTTACAACAAGATCCTCAGGGAAATATCTATATTCTTCGAGGCAAGAATAATTGGTGCTAAAATTGATACTAATGCTTATAGAATATGAAGCAGAACTAACCTCCCAAATCTCATCATCCAAGCAATCTTCAAGAGGATCCAAATTACTTCTTATAGTGCCTTCAAACATCTTTGGTTCTTAGGGAATAATGCTTAATTTTGATCTTAGGTCATGAAGGCCTATGGATGAGATGTCGACTCCATCGATGACAATTCTGCCCATTGTTGTTTCCACAATGCGAAAAATGGATTGAATAAGAGTAGATTTGCCACTTCCTGTCCGCCCCACAACTCCCACCTTCGTGCCTCCAGGGAAAGTACATGTAAGGCCTTTCAAGACAAGCGAAATATGTGGTCCATAACGCACCTGATTGTATGGATCAAATTTATAGATGAACTGACATGCAAATTACTGGCATTGAATGCGTGAAAAAGAGACTATTTGTATTGAGTTCTGAAAGATCTTTCTTCAATGCACAAGCATCAAGTACACTATTGTATCTAATAGTATCCATATGCTTTCCAAAGAGAATAGCGTCTTTAATTTTCCCACTTTGTATCCAAGGAGACTGAGGGACATATGCTTTGGTACGACTTATGCTAACAAGAAAGCAAAGGCTAAGAACTACATGCAAGATTCTTAATCTTCTTCCAATGGTTTTTCAGGAAGGGTAGCTATGGTGCTGAATCGGGTGATTATGGGTATGCTGATGGTTATGAAGGGCAGCTGTGGTGCTGAATTAGGTGATTATGGGTATGCTGATGGTTATGAAGGGTAGCTGTGGTGTTGAATCAGGTGATTATGGGTATGCTGATGGTTATGAAGGTCATGCAAGTGGAAGCTATGGTTAATATGGAGCATGGTTATGCTTACTTTCATTTGTAAGCATAGATAGTTCGATTGTAAGTGTAAATGGTTGGATAGATGTTGTGAAATGTTCATTCCACAAATAAAAGCAATGGTACTACACAGGGATTTACTACATATCCCACTTGCGCCTGGAAAGTTCGGTCATAAATTGTATCACCTCTCGTTTATGCCCATATTGGCACAACTGGTATATCAAATGGATTTGTAGCAGAGGCAAGTGGAAGAGAAAGAGATGACAATAATGGCACCCTAATAAATTCTAGAAAGTTAAAAGCAATAATAGTAACCTCTGCTCGATGAAACTAAAAAAGTAAATTGGGGATGCCAGAAGGATTACTTGTATCAAAATGGAAGCAGCATTGTGGTCTACAAAAATCATGGATGCAAGCAATGATCCAGGAATGACTGCCAGAAAAATTGCCCATAAGGGAACATTCTTTAGCTTCACTAAACTGCCAAGGTTAGTCAATCCATCCGTTCGAAATCCAGTTCTGGGAAAATCCGCAAAGTCGAATATCCAGAATTTTTTTAATGAAATCCAACCAAACTGTAAAATTAATCTTACACATTCGGTAAATCCGCAAAGTCGATATATCTGGAAAGTCACGGAGAAATTGATAAAGCGCTCAAGGTGACATTTTACCCAATCTTGTGATTGATGATGACTCAAGACATTGAACCAACCACATAATTTGAACCCCAGATTTCGGACTGTTTTCAAATCCGACTGGATGCCTATTACATTCTTGATTTTTTTCAAAATGCAACAAGGTCCCATATAAGTTTATTCTCCCAATTTGATGCTACACATTATGGCAGCTATAGACGATTTTTCCACAAAATTAATTGCATTTCATTCCCGTTACTATTACATTCTATAGAAACACTTGCATTTCATGATGTTTTCTACTACATTCATAATCAGCGCATACTGAACAGGCTGATGCCAGCGACAATATCAGAGAGATTAATCAAAAAAACGTTGCAAATAAATAATATACATTGAATAGAGCAATGCTAATTATAGTACCAGCGAGATTCACCAAAACATTATTCACACTAATTAACATAAAACACCTCTACTTCAAAGACGGGTTGAATAAAAGGACAAAGGTTACGAATAGCACTCATCTTAAATATAATCTCTTTGTCTGTCCTCAGTTTATGAGGCCAGCATGGTTTTCCGTAATTAGTAGTAGGTGGTGACATCATCATGGCTCTCCTAACAGATATATATTTCTTCCGGATCTGGAATCGCTTCTTTCACTACATCGAATTGATAGAATCAATTCAGCGATGTGCTCAACAACGACATTTTCTCTGCATCTATTAAAACACTGTCAGTAGCCTTCTCCACGCCTGTGATAAATGCCGACAAACTACCCAAGGCGATGACAATCAAGCCGATCTCATCCCCTCCAAAATATGGTTTTCCTGCAAAGCAGTCGTTGGTTCGCAGAGCTTCCTCTATCAAAAGAAAATTTGTAACAGTAACTTCCACTTCTTTGTGTAGCTGCTCGCCTTGCGCAAAGAAAGCTGCTCACATAGATGGAAAGACCTGAATGCACACATTGCAACCACAAGTATATTGGTTACAGAATAGAAGAAACATAATTGGAACTTTCGAAGACACAAATTCCAGACAAAGAAAGGGTTGATGAGATATGAATGCAGGCGATTATTAATGAATTAATTAAATTACCTTGTCGTCGACAAAAGCGGCCCAAAAGTGAGCAATGGCTCAGTCATATGGATCTTTGGGCATAAGATTTGGCTCTTTATTGCCCCATGCCTCCTCGATGTATTGCACAATAATCATGGATTCACAAACAGGGTTTCCATTGTGGATAAGCATTGGAACTTTCTTGTGAACAGGGTTTCATTTCAGCAGAAGCTCACTCTTAGGGTGCATGAAATTCTCTTGGATGAACTCATAATCGACACCTTTAAGAGCAAGAGAAATGCAAACCCACACCACGAAAGGACTCAGAGTCACACCTAGCAGCTTTACTTGCTCCCTTTCTCCCTCCTTTGCCGTTTCTCTGAAATTATATGTGTCTTCCTCTTCTATGTCAGATATGCTATGCTAATTCTCCCCGACTACTTTATATCGCACCAGGAAGAGTTCCGACCTTGCAGTCCAGATTTCAGTTTCAGAAGGGTTTTAGGGGCAGGAGGATATAGGGGATGCCATTTCTTCAGCTTCACTAAACTCCCAAGCTTAGTCAATCCATCTGTTCGAAATCCAGTTCTGGGAAAATCTGCAAAGTCGAATATCCAGAATTTTTTTTAACGAAATCCAACGAAACTGTAAAATTAATCTTACACATTCGGTAAATCCACAAAGTCGATATATCTGGAAAGTCACGGAGAAATTGATAAAGTGCTCAAGGTGACATTTTACCCAATCTTGTGATTGATGATGACTCAAGACATTGAACCAAGCACATAATTTGAACCCCATATTTCGGACTGTTTTCAAATCCGACCGGATGCCTTTTACATTCTTGATTTTTTTCAAAATGCAACAAGGTCCCTGCGCAAAGAAAGTTGCTCGCATAGATGGAAAGACCTGAATGCACACATTGAAACCACAAGTATATTGGTTACAAAATAGAAAAAACATAATTGGAACTTTCGAAGACACAAATTCCAGACAAAGAAAGGGTTGATGAGATATGAATGTAGGCGATTATTAATGAATTAATTAAATTACCTTGTCATCGACAAAAGCAGCGCAAAAGTGAGAAATGGCTAGGTCATATGGATCTTTGGGCATAAGATTTGGTTCTTTATTGCCCCATGCCTCCTCGATGTATTGCACAATAATCATGGATTCACAAACAGGGTTTCCATGGTGGATAAACAATGGAACTTTCTTGTGAACAGGGTTTGATTGTGGATCAATCAGATAGTGACATGGTGCTACAATAGCAAATTCTTCGTTGTTAATATTCTTTTTAATTTAATTTTTTTCATAAACGAAATTAAAACGGGACCTTCATGAAATCAAATTGTTATGTTGGTACCATGGTTTCTGAATTTCATTAAAACGAAGTTCAAGAATTCCAAGCACTTGGTGTTCCCTGTACTCATGAATACAACAGTGGTAGATGTGGGCGAGCTGATGAATGATCCATCCTTGGATTGAAGCTTGATGATTTTGTGCCACTCTACTATTTCTTGTAGGCCTTCCAAATAATACAAGAATATTGTTGGAACCATATAGAGAAGATCAGTAGGAATCCTGATCGAAACACCATCACAACGGTCAGGTTAATTAATAATGACAAAAGGCTGGACAAAAGAGCATCATTATCAGAATTTAACCAACCTTTTAAGCTTAGCCTCCCGCTTCTTAATGATTTGTTTAATGAATGGCAATTCATAAGCCAAATCCAAGCATAAGCTTTTAGCTTCATTTATCATTGCAAGAAATACAAATTCAAATCCACTTGGCTAGCGATGGTCCGCGGCATCCTCCATCATTCCAGCGTGCTTTTTGAAGAATTCAATACCTGCAAGATATGTATATATATTATTTAGAGCTATAAAAATGGATTGTGCGGAAACAGGCTGCTTACCTTCTTACACCATATTGGTACAGTGAACCACTTCAATTATTACCAATTGAGATTAATTTATTATAGTTATTTAAAAAAAATCAAGTCATTTGAAATTATTTACTAGTGATTTGTAAGGAGTTAAATTTTTACTGTGTCAAATACTTCTAGATCTTGAATTTCAAGCCTGAGCTAGTAAAATTTTGAAAATGTGATCCAATAATTAAGTGAAGAAATTTGATTCCATAAGTTTTGTGTCCAAGCAAAATTTCTTTACTGTAAGGAAAACTCCAAACTTACCCTTCAATTATTAGCCATTCACAATATATTTTCACCAAAAAAATTACAAAATTTTCAATAATGTCAAATTACAAGGAAGGAATGATAAAGTTGGCCGAGAGACCGGAGATAAGCCAGAAGATAACAAAGCAAGAATAACGTGAATGTAAGCTTAAAAGGAAGTTAGACTTAGGTACCATTGACGATTGCAGGCTGGAATTTGAGTTCGTATACCAGTGGAAACCCGCTTTCTACATAATGTCAGACGGACTCCTTCCACCCACGAACATGGGCCTTATTATTACTGTCATAGGATCTAAATGAACCTGAACTGTTCTTTGCTATACACGAAAGGAACGTGCATAATTTCATAAACTCAACCCTATTATTACAATCCACACCAACTACAGCGAATTCATCAGCTAATTCATCATCAGGCTTTCCCACAGCCACCCCGCATTTATTAAACCTTTCAAAAAGCATACACGTGATAACAATGCGGTCAGGATTACAGCATTTTATTGTAACAGGGTTAGAAGCACAATCAAAGCTCCTTGTTGTTTCTCCTCCGACGTTTAACCAAGGCACCAAAGTTGCACCTTCCATGTGAGATTTTGCCCCTCCACTGATCACTGCGCATATAGGGCTCCTGACAACTCTTAATTGTATATCATCGAATGGCTGGAAATTCTCTACCCACTGACCCCATGAATACACCCGCCGTCTCACCGAATAAGGTAGTTTGTCACATATAAGATGCATTGACCAGCAGAACAGTCGACCGATGCTGGTATAAAGCCATGTCCTCAACGTTGTGTTCAACTCCAACATTGCTGACGCAATGCTCAACAGTGAGGGAATCAGCCAAAAGACTTTCTTGGTTAGGAGAAATAACCCTACCAAATTCAAAACCTTCAGCAGTTTCCCCTCTGACACTGACAAACTGACGGGGATAAACCAAACACTATTTGACAATTGCACAGTGTACTTATCCAGTATAATAAAATCCAGCGCTTCTATAAATGTTAATACACTGCCTGTGACCATCAAACCCCAAAATTGTTTATAACCTGTAACAAACACCCCAACTTCCAGGCCATGAGCTCTCATTTTCGACAATTTTATTATTAAATAAAATAAAATAGTCTTCGCAAACCTTTCTACACTTGTGTTCTGCCAGTCCGCCATACGGTGAGAGTAATAATACATGCCAGAGTTGCCAGTAGCCTGTCATATGTTAAAAAGTGGTGCTCTTCTCCCCGAGAGCCATCTTTCAACTGCTTTCAAAGAATCCATTGGAGTGTTTGAGGAAAGTGCTGGAATTTTTGCTACCCAAGCAGTGTCATAAGCAGAGGGAGTCATTTCCCCATCACCCATACCTCTAAACATACTCTTAATCTCCGATATTAATGTCTCCACACGCTCCTCGTCCGCTGCTGCCACCTAAAATTAGTACAGGTCAACCATAATATTTTAACAAATATCTGCTAATATTCTTGTGATGTCAACCTTACGAACAGAAATTGAATGAACAGATGCTGCGAATACTGACCTTATTAGATGACATTATTGAATCAATAATATCATCTTTCCAAAATCCTGGAGGGAAGTCTCGTTTCGCTAGTTTAGGATCAGGAAACGAATCTGCAAGTATCCCAGAAAAATGAAAAAAAAATAATAGTTCAATTAATCAGTTGGAAGGAGGTTGAAAACATTTAAATTATTTTCAGTGAAGGCAGGAGAATAAGCATACCAGTCTTCATTTTATCAGAATGGCTAGAAAGGGAGGTTGCGCCTTCTCCAACACCAGCAATGATCTTGCTTGAACCTGCATATTCAAAAGTACTAAGAAGCCGAATTGAAACTAAGGCTAGACAAAAATTAAAATTATGTGCGTACCTAATCGTAGGTAGATGTTTATCTGTTTGCTTGCAGTCCAGATTTCTATCTAGATTTCAGTTTCAGAAGGGTTTTGGGGGCAGGAGGATAAAGGGGATGCCATTTTAATGTTTTAAAATATTTTTTATTAAATCAGACGGTTGATATTTGTTTAATCGTCTAACAAGAAATCTAATGGCTACGATTAGGATAGAAAATCATTTAGGGGAGTTCATTTCACATGGAAACGCCTTACGGCGTAAAAATTGAAAAAGCAAAGTTGTGTCAAAGTGTCCTTAAAATTTATTTAATTCGGAATAACATCTATGTTCCTTCATTGATCTCAGGTTGAGATAATGGATTCCACCAATCAAGGAGTCCCTTTCGAGGGGAATCCTATTCCATTTTCTTCTTGGGGAAATGTTGGTGCTCTATATATGGCTACATTGTCCCTCCCGAGAATCATAATTGGCCTGCCAGTCTGGATTTTCTCAACCTCTGTCACTCAAAATATCATAATTCCTCAAAATTTGAATTAGCATCCAGTTGATACTGAAGTTGAACCTTCGCCTTCTTCTTTGTTTTTTTCTCCCTCCCCTTCTTCCTCTTCGCTTGGTGAAAGCAATAATGCTAGTAACCAGGTGGCTCAGAAGAAGAAGAAAGGAAAGGAGAAAAAGAAGAAGCCAATTCAGCAAGGGGGAAACCATGAATCATCTGTTGAAAATCCGTACAGTAAACTATCCAAACCCAAAACTCCATGCATAATTTGTAGAGGAGACCATTTTCATTGAGAATGTCCGTGCATTACTCGAATCTTGAGAGAATGGTACCGCCATTCACACCAACCGGTGTCATAAACCTCTGGTGATCATGTTGACAACACACCATCAACTAGTAATAATGGAGAGAAAGGAAATGCCAAAGTTCCATGTAGGTTATGTGAAGAGGATCATACCCTTCCCCATTCTCCTTCTTTGGATGAAGCCAAAAGTGTCTTACATAGATGTCCTACTTACCGCAGCGACTTCCATCTGGATACAAGAAACTCTCCACAAGTCTTTTACTAGTTGAAAATCTGGCTAACATAAATCAACCGTCGCGCAAAGCACTTATAGCTGAAAGTGAATCTTTTGAGTCCATACTAGACCAAAGTCAACAGGTCGAGATTGCGGTCGACCGAGGTTTACCTTTAGAAGATCATACCCTTGTTGAAGAGAGTGAGAACGATACCGTTCAAATTATTTTTATCACTTCAGAGTCCAATGAACTTGGGGGAAATCCACCTGTTCCTTCACAAAAGGAAGAGAATCCCCCAGTTCCCGCTACTCATGGGGTTAATTCAACCATTTATTTGGCACCCCCTCCAAGTAGTCTAGTCACTTCCTTTGATTGGAATCGACTAGCAAGATACTGCCTTCCTTCTAATGTACCATTCCGGATCATAGTACAAGTTTACAAAATGATCTTCTCCAGCACTATCATATATGAAGAGGCACTAATGAGTATCATTTCCTCAACTTCTTGGAAGGCGCTTGGTTTGCCATCGCTTATGCCTGTCATACAAAATCTGTCAGGCTTTAACAAAGGAACCATTCGATCATTAGGGGTCTTTCCTAAGTTACAGATAACTTTCGAAAGGAAAATAGTTCACCTGAACGTGATGGTAGTCCCAGGACCATTAGATTACAATCTACTCCTTGGACGTGACTATGTTTATAACATGGAAGCTATTGTTTCAACACTCTTTCAAGTGATGTGTTTCCTGCATGAAGGAAAAATTGTCACCATTGACCAGCTTTCATTCCCCGGTTCAAGCATAGCTCCAAGTTGATCATCATCCCTAAATGGTCTTATTACATCGAGAGTGTCTCTTCAACCTTCATTCATCCACCTAATTGCCGGGAGTAGTCCGGTGAATGTAATGAAGCTTAGGGGGCATGCACCCTTGTCTGTTTGGCATACGATCTCAGCTAAAAAGATAAGTTTCCCTGTAAGTTAAGTGATTGGTCTGACACATAATTCACTTTTCTCTATTTGGTGGACAAAGCCAAGGAACTTTTTTTTCTAACTACTGACAAAAACCATCCTGCTTAACCACAGTGATTTCTATATGGTTACTGGAGACTCTCTTTTTCACTACGTTGGGGGCATGCAAACCTTTTTTAATTTCATTTTCTACCCTTTTAGCTTTTTAGCTTAGATGATTGGTCTGACCCACCATTCACCTTCGTCAGTGCTACGGACAAAGCAAAGGAAGTGTTTTGTCTATTCCAAGGATGAAACCATCCTACCTAATCTCAGTAGTTCCTTAGCTTTTCTAGTTTTTCTAGCTTTTTAGTTTTGTCTTTTCTAGTTTTTTTATTTTTGTCATTTCTAGCTTAGATAAAAAGAAAAACTAAAAACTGAGCACACTTATCACATGGTTTAATCTCATTAAAAAATAAACCTAACATTGAGCATAGTTATCACATGGTTTAAGCTCGTTAAAAAATAAACTTACCCATGAGCATAGTTCCCCACAATTCAAGCTCGTTAAAAAATGAACCTGCCTTCGATAAATAACCTTTGTGATTGCCATGCTATCAGCCTTTTGAGCCTTGGTTGTGTTCCTGCCATCACCTCCACCCTTTTGGATGATCATATGCTTCCACTTGATTGTTTACCCTTTTGAGGAATAGCTGCGACAAGTGGTCCTTTTAGCCAACCTCTTCACATCACCATATTTTGAGAAGTTCCAAGCTTACCCGGAACTAGTTTCTACCCTAAAGGCCACTCGTTCCTCAAAAACGAGTTTCCTTTAAACTCTTTTCAAACTCATTAAATATGAAACGATTATCAAGCTATTAGCCTTTCCAGCTCACTAAAGTGATTGGAAGTGCCATCACTCCTATATATTTTAATCTTTTTCGGAGCTAAGGGATTATCTCACGAAAGAGTTCGAGCGATTATCTTTTCGGCTCACTAAAGTAATCAAAAAGTCATCCCTTCAGTATTATTTTATCCTTTTTCGGACTTAAGGGATTATGTAGGAAAAAGAACTAGTGGAGTTTTCTTTTCGTCCCTTTTCAAACTCTCTAACCATGAAAAGAAAGGACCGAGTTGTCTTTGTCATTAAAATCATTAAGACAATAGCAACAAACTTGTCCACCTAGACAAGAATGAGTTTCACTGTCGCTAGACTCGCTAAAATATAGAGGCAGGTTTCCCTGAAGGGTAAATTATAGAACAAGCATATGTTATCCTCCTCAAGCTTGACAAAAATAAAGAGGTACAAGTTAGCAATTACTAGGGAAAGTGGGAAGAGAACTTGAAGAATTTTATGATAGCAAGTCACTCTTGAACATGACACTTTCACTCTGTCACCTTGATTGAGTCGGGTTGGGTTATTCCTTTCACCGGTCATTTCACCATTGGTATTTCGCACCATACATCTATTGGGGTTAACGCTGCTAATCCATATCAGTGTCACTGATATGTTCAAGAGAAGTCATTCAGTTGAGAAACCACCATCCAGTTAATGCCTCGTCCATTGCAATACCTTCACCCTCCATTTTTCATGACCGTCATTCCTGAACCTTGTGTCGTTAGATCGTTTTCACCTCCAAAAAATCATTTGCTTTATTTTGTGTCATAGATGTGGGATACATTAAGGCCCTCCTACGATGGGTCGCTTCTTGTCGACATCAACTCATTATCCAAGAAGTTTACTTAGAAACACCCCTTTCAGTACTTTGAAGCTTGCATGCCTCAATGGCAAGTTTGTCACTTTCGGTGACTGGTTGACATCAATGGCCTTCGATCAAAAGATTTTGCGTGGTGTTTGAAATGGGATCATATATTCACACCACCTGAATTGTACTATAGTACCTTGAGGGTCATCATCATTATCAATGATTCCTCTTGCGTCTGTTAATAGATCACATTATTGGCTGGTAATCAGGCGATGTCTCTCCATGCTCAACTTTAGAACATATATTCACATGGATTGACTTGTACATCGAGCGAAGATTGAATGAGATTGAAGACTATGGATCTAGTTTCATCCATCCAGGCTAAGATATATTCAAGGATATAAATACATCAAATGTACACAAAAATTGCACAAATGGTCACCCTAGCCAGGGGTGATAAATCTAGATTTGAAGAATCACCAGTCTACATATGCAGATGACTATATTTTCTATGTATATGAAATGAATTTATAAAGTTGAGCATGGAAGTGCCTGCCTCAAGTAGATCATGAAAATTATATTATAATGATGTATTGTATTGTATCTTATATAGGACACCTTCCAATTTCAAAAACCTTCGATCCTCATGATAAAACATTTCACCTGACATCAAAGATTTACAACTTCATGCTTTTGGGGACAACTATTATAGACATATTTGGGCACTGCAACCCAAATATTATATGTTGATAAAATAAGAGCTCTTTAACCCCTAAAAGTGTTGTTTCATACCCTAAAGGATCATGGTCAACTGATTACATTATTCCCCAAACATTCCACTTGAAAAACCATCCAGAACTTGCCAAAATAGGACCATACTGACTGCCCCACTGTCAGGGTGCGATGCATAAAGACTCCTACACTAGCCAGGTGCAATGCATACTGATGAGGGCTTCTATAGGGCGTGATCATTGAGGATGGAAAAATTTCCGAGACAGTTTACTAAGTGGATGCTCATGGAATCTTCTAGAACCTTCTCCTATGACACTTTCCTCTCTAAATGCGCCCAGGGATGAGTGAGAGATCCAAGAAATCTCCAAGTGGAACCAAAAAAAACAAGTGGAATGACACTAATCAAAACCCCATAGATGACTCACACCCTTGCAGACATCTATAAATGTATCCCTCATCTGAGAGATCTAGAGGCTGGAATTTTGTAATTTGCAAGGAAGTGATAATAGTTTATGGCTGAGAGAGAGCATTGTATTGTTGGGGTGATCTTACTTTTCATGAGGTGAAGAGGGCTTTGATGCTGGGAGGGTGATGGTTGATCAGACAGTTGGGTTGTAATTCTCCCTTCTATTTTAATAAAGTTCTTTGAGTGTTCTTCCATACAATTGTGCAATTGTGAATGTTATTATTTGTGAATGCCATTGTATGTTCATTGTATTTCTGATTCTGCAATGCTTATGATATAATAGATCAAGATGCTTTGACGGTGTTTTTTTACTG
This sequence comes from Pinus taeda, assembly GCA_000404065.3. Lineage (NCBI taxonomy): Eukaryota > Viridiplantae > Streptophyta > Pinopsida > Pinales > Pinaceae > Pinus > Pinus taeda. The sequence continues at coordinate 14,932 of APFE030499208.1, read as the reverse complement.
TGTTTCTACAGGTATTCTCTAAGTGGGATAAGTAGGAGAGGAGTTACAAGCTCTGTCAAGGGCGAGAGAGAGAGAGATCAAGCAAGGAGTTAAGTGAAATATCTAGGTTGGTTCCTTTGCCTCTCTCTTATCTATCATGCATAGAAGAAATCCGAAATTTCTTTGATTGTTTGTTTCTAGGATGGGTGCCAAACCTAGAGGGCTAGTCGACCGAAAAGACACTAGTTTTCCCGAAAACAATACTTAAATAAGGAAGGCCAAAAGCAGCTGGTGTGGAGGATTTTATTTACTTTCCTTTTGTCAAAAAAATGGCCACCCATTAAGTATGATTAGCAGTAGTATTTATAGAGCATGATACTTACCAAAAGATAGTAGTGGCATTTTGACTGGCCACTTTCCTGGCATTTAGTTTGGGGTTCATTTTCACTTTTCTCTTTGACCATTTGATTTTCTTGCCTTTTGATTACTCTTTTAAGGCATACCCACTTTTCATTTATTAATTTTTCATAGCATGCACACAAAATATGGAACCTTTGCAGCCTGCAATGATGAACATATTTAGCCCTTCCACTGTCAATCATGAAAGATGAAACCTATTGGTATAGGAACCTAACACCAATTTCAATTTTTTCTAAAAATAATTCGCCCAAATTTTAGGGTATAAAATTATTTTACCTTTAAAATTGCCAAAATTTTACAAACAATATGAAAAACCATTATAAATTTTAATACTTTTACACAAGTATCTCCAAACATTTTATACATTGCATGTTTTTGACTAGGAAGATTCGCCAAGGTTTCTAAACTTTAAAATAAATTGATATCCTTAAAATTTTACCTGCATAGGATAAGGTGAATATTATGTAGGATCTGACTGTATAGGCACACGTTATGGAAAATTAGAGTGTGATGGTCCCCTCCATCCTTGTTTCCAAGGAGGAGGAGGACACTGGCAATACTGAGAATGATAACCATGTTGCAAAGACTAATGTTAATTCGTGTTTTGAAAAGAATATTGTGGTGCATTATAACTAGGGAAATATGGTGCAAATTTAGAAATCGTACTTGTACCTCCTTATGGCCACGATTTTGATACTCTGCTTTCATGCAATGGACAAGGTCCTGAATTGTCTCCTTCAAATTTTGCCTTCAATCCAAGTATGGATGGGTATTCCTTGGTTGGATGCTTTCTTGCACATATTACATAACTATTAACACCTTTGACATTTGCAGGACACTCACATAAAATATGTTTTTTTCTACATTTGGGACAGTAAATGGACAATTTTTCTTGTTCTTCTACTAACGTCTGTTGAAACTTTAAAGAATGTGTTTATTTACTAACATTATCCGTAATTAAATTTTTCATGTTACCATTTTATTGTCCAAACCAGTAATGATAGCTTTCGTCGATCCAAATCTATTGTTCCTAAAATTGCTTATAATTCCCTTACCAGATATGGATTGATTTCGTAAACATTCTTGGCAGAAGTCACAAATCTACTCAAAATAATTCTGAGCAATGTCCCCTTTCCCAAACAGTTCCAAACTATTCATAGAATCATCAGAAATCCCACGTAGAAAAAAGTTTCTAATAGTGCTCATATAAAACTTATGCTTTGAACTTTGAAGGACGTAAACACATCTCTCTAAATAATCCTCTGAAGAATCATGATCACCCTATGCAATGATAAAGATTTCATCCTGCATTTCTCGTGTTTTTCAATATTCATGATATTTAGTTAGGAAAACCCTCTACATTTTCTTCCAAGAATTAATTTTATTTTCTCCCAACCCCATGGACCAATGTAATGTTGTGTCTTTAAGGGTTACATGGAAAATCTTTAGCATACGCACATCTAAAGAATAGTCAGAACTTCTACAAAGTATATCAAACTGTTGGGTCCCTATAATACTAGTGATTGCCCCATTACTATTGTAGTTATACCCCTTATTAATATTGTTGTGCCCCTATTGCCCCCATGTTGTCATTGTTGTGCCCCATAGAATCCCTCTATTGTTATTTTTGTGGCTTTATATTATTATTCTTAGGTCGGCTAGATTATATTGTGACTCCTTAGACTCCTATATATAGAAAGGAGGTTTTGTCATTTGAATCATCCAAGAATTGTTCATTTATGTAATGTAAAGGAGGTTTCTCCCTCGAAGAGGCTAAATTCTAAGGCTTTTATCTATCTTTTCTATCTTTTCTTGAACTGGTTTCATAACATTTGGTATCAGAGCTTTGGATTCTAGGGTTTCGCTGCTCCAGAAAGGTCATCGTGGCATGTTCGCTATAACTTTTTTTCTGGGATGTCTCAGAAGTCGGAAAAAAAACTCATTTGAGAAGAACTCGCTCTGAATCTTGGGTCCAAATTTCAGAGCTTTTCGTGCTATATTTACAGAGATATGATCTGAGGAAGTTGGTCTTTTTGCAGACTCTTGAATTACATTCCAAACAAGTGACCTGGGGAAAATTGTCATACCTTTCTCTCTGGGGATTGGATTGAAATTTCGTAAGAAGGTATAGAAAGATGGTGAACTGTATTTTTTTGTATGCATTTTTCATATCCAAAGGTCAAAACAGTGACTCGTGGCACGTCGTACAATTTCGCTCTACTGAACTAGCCTATAATTAAGTCACTATGGGCGATTTCACATAAATCTTCCTTGGAGAATCCAATTTGGGTCAGACTTGTGGCATTCGAAAGAGGACATAGAGGGATACTACAGGTCATAAATTCAGAACTAGATGATTGGAAAGTACAGAGATACATCAGAGGCAATATCGAGCTCCTACAAAGGGAAAAAAGGTGTGTAGATTTTCTTAAATTTTTTCTTAAGCTTGGTTTGAAAATTTATTTTGAAGGAATTCAAAGGGCATAGTAGAGAATTATTATCGGTAACTGATGCCCCAAGGAAAAAAAATGCAAACACCTAATAAGGAACCTGAAATCTCTAGCATGACTCATGAAGAAGAAGAAGAAGAAATGCAACAAGATATATCAAAATTACAAGACCAAGTGCAACAACCGTCCCTTACACAAAAACGAACAGAATCTAAGATGGATGGTTTAAAGAAAGATGTAGAAGCTAAGATGGATGGTTTAAAGAAAGGTGTAGAAGCTAAGATGGACTGTTTAAAGAAAGGCGTAGAAGCTAAGATGATTGACGTGGAAGCTAAGATCGATGATTTGAAGATAGATTTGAAGACAGACATGGACGAATTGAAGATAAATATGAATAAGTTGTTGCTACAAGAAATGGTCACTAATGGTGAAAAGGTACTAAAGTAAACTCATGATGAGAACAAAAGAAATGTTAATCATGATTCCATAGACTCTAATGTTGGATCGAAGACCCACCATATTCCAAAAATCGATATGAGGAAGTTTGATGGCAAGGATCCCGCAACATTGATATTACAGATGGAGCAATTTTTCGATCTCAATAATGTGCAAAACACACAAAAGGTACGTATTGCAACTTTATATTTGGAACCAAATCAGTTTGTATGGTATCAATGGCTTTGCTCTCGTAAACAATTTATAACTTGGGCAATTTTTACGGAATAATTGATAGCACATTATGAGGATACAAAAAGCAACACTTTTTCTAGCCAATTGATAAGTCTCAAACAAAAGGGTTCAATAATGGAGCACATTGAGGAGTTCCAAAAATTGAACATAAGGGAAAAAAATATTGTAGAGGAGCATAGGATTGATGTGTTCATAGGGACTTTAAAGGATAATATCCGACATGATGTTCACCTTTGGGAACCTGATTCATTACAGAAGGCATTCAGGTTAGCAAAAAAAATGGAAAGCAAAATTATGGAAATCGGGAAGCATACCAGTCACAACTATAAAAATGGAAGTGTTGTTACACCTAGCCTTCCACAACCTATAAGGTTGACACCACAACAATTGGAAGAAAAAATAGCAAAAGGGCTTTCTTACAATTGTGATAGTAAATACACTAAAGGTCATAAGTGTGCTGAGAAGAAATTATTCTACATAGATTGTGAAGAGGAAGAAGAAAAGGAGCAAGAAAGGACAAAAGAAGAGGATATACTCCAGGAACAAAGCCTAGATAAAGAAGAAATGAATCCGACCATATCCTTGTAATGCATTGGTAGGAATTACCACTCCTCAAACCATCAAGATAGAAGGACAAATCAAGAAGAAAAAGGTAATAGTGTTGATTGATTCAGGAAGTACCCACAATTTTATTCATTGTAAGGTAGCAAAATATTTGAATTGCTTCCTATATCCAGCACTAGAGTGTCAAGTGATGATTGCAAATGGAGGAACAATAAATTGCTCTGGAAAGTGCCATAATATCAAGTTATCCATGGGAGAATATGTATTGAATAGCTCAATGTTTTCCATTCCAATGGATGGCGTTGATGATGTACTAGGAGTCCAATGGCTACAATCCTTGGGTACAATAGCTTTTAATTTTCAAGAACTTTTCATGAAATTTTTTGTGGAAGGAGAGGAAGTTGAATTAAGGGGTATTGCATGGAAACCAGGAAAGATAATTAGCTCTAACGGTATGAAAAAGTTTGTAAAGAAGGAACAACGAGGTGTAATTGCACAATTATGTTCGCTAGAGGTTCCTACATTGAAATCATCTATTTCTCCAGATCTCCAAAAAGCCTTGGACAATCATTCCAAGGTATTTGAGACTCCCAAAGGTATCCCACCTATTCGTGATCATGATCATGCTATTCATTTGATTCCAAGAAGTGTTCCTCCAAACATCAGGTAGTACATATATCCCTATGCCCAAAAGAGTGAAATTGAACATATGGTTGCAGAAATGCTAGAGGCTGGTATAATTCAACCTAGTCAAAGTTCTTTCTCTACTCCAGCAGTATTAGTTCACAATAAGGATGGATCATGGCACATGTGTCCAGATTATAGGGAGCTCAACAAGCTCACTATTAAAGATAAATTTCCCATTCCTGTCATTGATGCATTATTGGATCAATTGCATGGATCAATTTACTTCACCAAGTTGGATCTTCATTCAGGATATCATCAAATCAGAATGAAGACTGAAGGCATTCCGAAAACAACATTTAGAACTCATGAGGGGTCATTATGAATTTTTGGTCATGCCTTTTGGCCTTACCAATGCACCTTCAACATTTCAAGGTTTGATGAATTCAATTTTCAAACCATTCCTTAGAAAATTTGTGTTAGTATTTTTTGATGATATACTAATCAACAACAAGTCTTGGAAGGATCATGTTGAACATGTTGACAGGGTGCTACAACTATTGGAGGAGAAACAATTATATGCAAAAAGATCCAAATGTTTCTTTGGAGTCCAGGAGGTGGAATATTTGGGTCATATTGTATCTCATGAAGGAGTTAAGTAGTAGACCCCCTTAGAAAATTAAAGCTGCCAAAGGATTTCTTCAGTTACCAGCTATTATCGCAAGTTTGTAAGAATTTATGGGAGAATAGAAGCACCTCTAAAAACATTATTAAGAAATATGCATTTCATGGGACTCAGAAGCGACAAAGGTTCTTCGAAAACATCTTAAAAGCAATTGTGCAAGCACCAGTCTTAGCTACATCGGGACTTCACAAAATCCTTTATGTGGATGTGATGCTCAGAATGAATTGTGCTGTTTTAATGCAGGAAATGAAAGACCCATTGCTTTTGAAAGTCATCCAATCAAAGGAAATTTTTTACACAAAGCTATTTATGAGAAGAAATGTTGGCAATGCTACATGCACTTAAGAAATGGCGACCCTACCTAATGGGAAGACACTTCAAGGTAAAAACGGATCATGATAGCCTTAAATACTTTTTAGAACAAAGATTATCCTCTAAAGAGCAACAAAAGTGGGTCACAAGGATGTTGGGTTATGACTTTGAAATCATCTACAAAAAAGGGAAGCAAAATGTGGTGGCAGATGCACTCTCAAGAAAGGATGAGGATGTGGAAGCAATGTTGTGCGCCATTTCTATTATCCAACCAGATTGGATAAACAAAGCAAATGAGGAATGGAAGAATGATGAAGAATTTTGGACACTTATTCAAAAGTTACAACAAGATTCCAGTACGTCTGATACATTT
>APFE030499190.1:70925-91172 GCA_000404065.3 Pinus taeda | reverse complement strand
ATCCTAATGCAGCTAATAACAAGAAATGAAAGTTTTTTTTTCTTTTTCTTTTTAAAAGCAACAAATAACAATAAATGCTAATTAATATAATGCAAAAAGATCTTTTGTTTTTCTTTCTTTTAAGATAGCATAATGCACTTAACAAACCTCAAGAAATATTCACAAATGTAAACAAACACAATTCACTCAATTGAAATAGAACCAATTCTGAAACATCAAGATGACCTGTCAAAGCAAGGAAAAACACAAAGACTTTCAATGAACCATGTGATCTAAGTTTAGATGAAGTCAAGCAAAATCCAAACAAGCTAGAAGTGAATCACTCGAAGCATAGAATACCAAAATTTCACAACCACTAGATGAGTGCGGAAAACAACCAAAAAGTTGACTGGATTATCAAACCACAACTTCCCACAGAAGGCTCGACATGCAAAGCCACTAGGTGTTCTAGGGATAGGATACAAAATCGATAGAAATAAGCAAAAAACTGAAGGATAAAAGTAATAACCAGTCACAGAAAGGTCTAACACACTTCCAGAAGCTGCAAAAGATATAGAAAAACAAAAATCCGAGTTTAAGGAGCTTTCAACTAACAAACTGGAAAAATTCACAGAGCTGGCGCGACTGTGAACCTGCAACTTGCGCTATTCAGGAATTGGCGTGAGTTCCTGTTGTGCAACATGCGCCAACTGGCGCGACTGTCAAAGGAAAAAACACGCCAACCGCGTTTGCTGACCCAAAAAATAAACAAGACAAACCAGGGTCGGGCCAACAATGCTCAGAAGGATCAAACAGCAAATAACAATTTTAAAACTGACCCAGAAAGCTCATTAACTCAGGTAAGCAAGAGAAAACTAACATGCAAGATAAACTCCAAATTGTTCAGTCCGTAAACCAAACCGGAGATTGACTGAAGTGGCTTTGATCTACTTCACTAATGCAAAGCAATAGTGTTTCGAAGGCTATCTAGCCATACTTCAGACTCCGTCTAAAGTTTACAAATCAAACAACAAGCTAAACTCCCCAGCGGAGTCGCCAAATTGTTGAACAGGTAAATCCCCTCTGCGGACAGAGGCGATCCCACTAGCCCAGAACGAGTCTAGCAACAATCAATCAATGCTACTCTGCAAGTTCCTAGTTGCGATTAAAAAGCGGGTAATGAGCACCTACTTGGATTCCAGCGCTATTGTTTGATGAAGAGATGCCGCTCTCGCTCCTTTGCTCTGGTCGGTCACGATCCTCCACTATCCTCGTAGATGGACACCTGTACATGCAAAGAGAGAACAAACACAAGCGTGAAATCTAGTAAAAGCAACTATACATCAGTCAGAAAGGATGTAATTCACATTAACCATTATAAGACAAATGAGAATGGAACCATAACAGTAGTCATCTATTAATGAATAATAGGCAGAGAAAGATACAACCAAGGTTCTGACGTTGAACCTATTCTCTGGCTGGGTGAGCAGCTATGTATGCCTTGCAATAGACCTTCTCTCTCTCAGGATTCCGGAAGCATAACCTCCCTATGCTTCAAGACTCTTACTATCACTCCAGAACTAGCCTTCCTCTAGCACTCCAGAACTCCTGAACTCCCTAACTCCTTGAACTAGCTTGTCTAATGCATGAGGACAGACTTTTATAAATGGAGAAGGGAGGAAGATTCAATGCACTAGGACACCCATTGTGGATCGACATTATCTCCGAAAAGCTACTGAGGATAGATGTCAAGGATATATGATGACTCTCGACCTATATCAGATGGATTTTTTCCCTCAAAAGACTTCATGATCTAAAAGGAAAAAACATATGGGTGCGTGTTTGCCAAAAATCATTACCAAACTTAGTTGCGCGAGTGTTGTTCTAGGACAGAGCGCCAATGGGCGCGCCCCTTTTTTAGGATCTCAGTGATTGGCGCGGGTAAGACACTGTGTACCTGCGCCAATGGAAAAAGGGCACTTTTCAGGGATAATTTACAGAAGGTGTCTTCAGGGAACATGAAGTACATACTCAGGGGAACATAATGCAAGTGTTTTTAGGCTATGTCACTGCTCACAGGTCCCGGAATGTATCCTCCAATGTACGAAAACAGGGGTAACAGGGACGGTGACCAACGGTGACAAATTACTGTATAACACCCCTCAAAATGAAAAAATTGCATGACACATGTCCTTCCATACAGGTAGATCTCCCCATACTTCTTCCTAATAAGGATTAGATTTGAAATCCAAGTGGAATGACGAAACTTTTAAATGATCCGAGCATCTAGCAACTTTGTCAATTCTTTTTGTATAAGAGGCTCAAGTGATGGATGTATCTTACTTAGCTTATGCTGAAATTGCTTGGCCCCTTCCTTGATTGGAATGATGTGTTCAATTATTCGTGTGTCGTATGTTTTCAAGTCATCGTATGTCCACACGACCACATCACGATATTGTCTGAACAGGTGGACAAAAGCTTGTCGCTCTTGTAGTGTGCCACATGTATCGAGATTCACAAACTTCGGATCTTTGTCTGTTCCCAGGTTGATCTGTTCATACAACATTGTGGGACTGTGAGTTTTGGCATTCATAGGCCCTTGAAAGCGGTTCTGCAGGTCATACAGCTTCTTGAGTGATACCACACCCTTGGTGATGAGGTTTCCTTCACTATCATCAACTAAAATCTACAAATACTTCTCATGCTCATCTTAATCTATCGTCGCGTCTTTGAAGACGTCAACGTTAGCCATGAAATGCAGTATTTATTTGTCATCATCAAAAACACGTAAATTAGTGATGTTATCAAGGACATATGGATTATACAAAATTTCAACTGAAAATCTATTCGTTAACGGTGTCATCCTAGCATCTGCATTTGCCAGAGCATCTACAATTGTGTTACGCATTCTTGGTACAGAAATAATATCGAACTCTTGGAAGTTACAGATAAGTAGCTATACCTCTTGTTGGTAACTCTTAAGATGGGGTGACACACAGTGTATAGTGTTATGTACTTGACACACCACAATCTCTGAGTCACCTGCCACTTTTAGCACAACAACGTTGAGGTTGACGAATTTCTGTAAACCCAAAACAAGTGCTTCATACTCGGCAGTGTTGTTCGTGCACTCGAACTCAAAGCAGCTTAAGACTAAATGTTTACTTTGCAATGGGTTTGTCAAAACACAACTAGCTCAAGAGCCCTCCTATGTCTTAGATCCGTCAAAGTATAGGGTCCACATATTATCTATACAAGGACTGCTTGCCACACTAGTACTACTATCACTATTGTTGTTAATGTTACACTCTATGGTACAGGTTTCATTTTCGCCAGTTGGGTAAGGAAGGAGACCCAATTGTGTGCCTATCGAGGTGGGGACTGGATGTGCGAGATAACACCCCAGTTGTGTTTCCATAAAGAAAATGCCAAACATGAGTTCTACGAAAGCCAATGATTCATTTTCACCATTCAAGGGAGTAACATTGTGTTTCATGTATCTTTCTGACAACACCAGGATCTAGTTGTTTCTACCCTTTTTCGAAAGCCATAAGTGTGACCAGTCCGTAGAAAAATATTCTTGCAACTTGCTAGACCAGTCCCTACTAAGAAGTAAGCCATATGCTTCCAGGATATCCACAATCACAATATTAATGCACTGATGAACTCGTTTGTTAGACGATAACCAGATGATTATGTCCCGAAGTTCACTAGCAATTGGAACGCATGTTTTTTCAAGTTGGATGATCTGCATAGTTGTGCTACTCCATTGAGCGTTGATCCTCTTAGCAATGGAGAGTGGCATGACATTGACTGACGTGACAGAATCAACCAAATACTTGTGGACATTGAAGTTGAATATCTCAAATGACAAAAAAGATAGTGGGCATAATCAGTTTTCTTCCTCCACATGGAGTGCGTTGAGAACAAATGCAAGTGAGTCGGGAGACTTGCTTGGTCCCTTGCTAGAAGAGGCAACACTACCAGTGGAGGTTTTCCCCAATCCGCACAAAAGAATATCCCGTTGACCCGTGATCTTGGTTAACTCGTATAGAGATATGTTCGCACAAGTCTTTTTCATGTCTTCAACAATGTTGTAGTCTAAAGTGGGAAGACTCACCAAGATGTCTGAGGGTAAACTTGTGTTTGTGTTGTCCTATGGGTTTCTCTTGTCTTTGTTGCTCACAGATGTACCTTTTAATGTAGTTGTCTTCTTAGATTTGCTCTGAGCTTTTTGTGTTGATTATGACCAACAGATCAACTATTCTGAGCAGATGTTGTCTTACCTTTTCCCTTGATATCTCAAACATAGTGGGCCCCTCTAAACTTCTCAAGTTGTATCGATTATTTTGCTTTGGGGCTGGACAATCACTCGAAGGCCCCTTCTCGGTGGTCATCTATCAGGTAGTGCAAGCGCATTGATACATGTTGATTACATGCCTACCACATGGAGCTTCATCAAATGCAAAAACTTCTTCTTCATCTTCATCCTTAGGTCGAGCCTGCTCACTAGAAGCAATTTGGTTGGTCAAATGTGTAGCCAGAGTGCTCATTCTTTAGTTTCATCATGCGCAAGTCTTTTATGAATTTCCTTCGCTATGGAACTTGTAGTAATGATTTGTCGTGGTTGCGTCAAGGTTGAGAACAAGGTTAGAGCCCTAAGCAGATTTGGTTGGGTGGCTACTGCTACTACCCGAAGTCATGTTCTTCTTGTGCACAAACTTGGGAATCCTACTATTCATGGTTGTCTCGCTCGTCTGTTGTTTGATTTTGGAAACTTCGGTTGTCAAGGATTTGAAGAGATGAGTAAGGCTCTCAATTCCACTTGCTTCCTTTTCCTTTTCCTTACTCACAGTAGTCTGAGACCTCATGCCCATGTCTTTGGAGTCTTTAGTTGATTCGTCATCTACAATGACTCCAATAGCGCGTAGGTGTTTCTCCACAACAATTCCCTCTTGGAAATTTTCCAATAGTGTTGGTTTCGCAGCTCGCTTAACGAACTGCGCAAGGTTGATCGACAGTGAAAATGTGTAGTAGTCAATAGTGATGGAATCATGAGGTTTGGTGTCTGTAGTGAACTTTCTCAAGATACGATTAAAAATCTGGTTAAAATCTTTGACTTTTTCTTTCTGCTCCATTTTAAGACTACCCAAATCTTCTAGCAACATGGCGGGGGTTTTGTCTTCAGCAAACTTCTTGAGGAGAATTCTCTTGAAGGTTGTGACACCATATAGCTACTCTGCCAACCAAGGTACATGGAAACGGTCTATATGCAACGTTGTCATAACGTACCTCGAGTGTTTACATCTATAGGTAGAACGTGTCTAAGTGATCCTCCGCCTTCACTATCTTATCAAGGTCATACTTTGTTAACAACTTCTCTACGTGCCTTGACATCTTATGAAAGACACCCAAGAGTGCCAATGGGCCCTGGGTCACCCATTCTAGATTTTGGTCAGCCATGTTTTCCTCTTCTGCGTCCTCCTCCTCCTCTTTTGGATATGTTGGTACGTCTCTACCCCCACCTCCTCCGCTGCCTTGCCCTCCACCTCCTCTGCTAGAACTTGAGGCCAAGAGTAAGAGGTTATCTTCTTCTCCTTCTCACAATACTAGAGGTTCCTCTTTGTTTTCAACAACTTCTGCCAGCTCTTCAAGAGTGGCAAGGATTGCTTCTTCCACAAATGAGACTACCACTGCTGTGGGAGTAGTCTTTCTCTTCTTCTCCGAATAGGGAAGAGTGTGCACTCCTGGAATCAGTCTGACAACTTTAGCAAATTGACCGGTGATGGGACAGACAACGTGGATGTGCTGATACAAAATTTCTCGTTCATGTCTGCGAGGTGAGGAATAACCAACTTCAAAGCTGCGCGTAGGGGAGAGGAATTTCGTGTTACTGCCTTGACCAGATGAAAGATAAGTGGGGTTGGTAGGATATTCAGCCATAAACCATTGGCGGCCCTCCTTCTAGCGACATAAATGTTGATGGTGCTGTACCCACCAACATTCAGGGGATCTCCTCGGTATAAAGTCCCAACTAGATCTCACACCGTTTGGTGTAGGAGTCCCATCCGATACGATGGCCTGATTTCCATTATCTTAGAGATTTTCCTTAGCTCTTATTGTTCAGCACATGAGAGTGTTATGCTTGTATCTTCAAAAAGAGAGGTAAGTATGCCTAGTGAGTGCGTAATGTAACTTATTTCTGGGTTCTCTTACTGTAAAGGGAGAGAGTAAAGTGAGCCTCTAGATGAGAGGTAATAGTACCACCCATGGAGAGACATATGAAAACCAACAAGGGATTGTCTATCATCCAGTAGAGTAGTCCACAACGGATGCGGAAGTCATTAAAACCAAAGTGAAAAGGGAAAACATGTACACCATCCAATAAAGTAGTCCACAAGGAGGTGACGGTTGTTATAACCAGTAATCAAGAATGGCCAATTTATTGTCCTGTGGAGTAGTCCACAAGGACGAGACAACAATGATAAACATTGCAACACATATTCAACAATGTAGGTATTAAAATAACCAAAGTAGTTCAACAATCTTAGTACACGTTAAGCAAACATGCATTACAAATGTTTAAAGAGTAGTCTTACAACCATCTACAAAACATGTGTGAAAACGTGTTGGCCTTAACAGGCTTCTGAATTAAGAAAAAGTCCCAAGACACATTTGTACACTATACATCACTAGTCCCAATAGTGGGACATTGGAGCCACTCCTTGCTCCTCCAAGAATAGACTAAAAACTCTCAAGTCTATGTTGGAGGAGCCAAGGTGAAAATTCCTTGCTCATACAATGGGAGGGGTACATATAGCCAAGGGTGATGTTTGACTCTTGTGACTCTTGGACTACCCTCGTGACTGTTCAACTTCCCATGAGTTTCCAATTGAAACGACTCTTTGACTTCTATGTGCGTCAATTGGACTTCACTTTAAATTACATTCAATTACAACGGATATGATCCATAATGGTGATGAGGTTGTGACAGCTCATGTCACAACTCGACATGACACTACTAACATGTATTGGCTAAATGTGGTGCCCATGTCAAGTTGTTGCATTACTGAGTGATGGATTTACTCTCGGTGTGCTTTGTCTTCTCCTCCACATGGCATAGTGTTGCGAGGTCTTTGATGGTTTTGGTCTTGTTTGATGGTTCATTGCACGTGTTCCTTTTGCTTGTTGCTTGAAATGCTTGGAATGTTCGTCCAACTGCAAGCAAGTCTTCTAGCACGTGTGCTCCTTCTTCATCCTGTTCGTTGTCTCGCCATGATCTATCAGTGTATATGTTCTTAAAATTCACTAATGACTGGATGACATCAAATCCAAAACCTCCTAGTCTAGCATGATGCATTGTTCTCATGTTCCGGGTAACAGGGAGGGAGGACAACTCTCTCACACAGCGCAGAGCACAGCTCAAGCTGGAATGAGGAATTTCAGGAGGATAGCCTGCACTGTTGGGAAAAAATGTGCAGTGATCACTGGGAGGTAGAATTGCATAGTGAAAGTCACTAGTGTCAGCTGCAAGGTGGGACCCTGATGGGGGACAACTCTGTGCAATTTTCAAAGGGAGTACAGAATGGGGCTGTAGAGGGACTATTGGGAAATTCTGCGCAATTTCCAAAGGGAATACAGAGCAGGACTACAGAGGGACTGTTGGTCATGACTGTGAAATTTCCAGAGGGAAGACAAAGCAGGGTTGCTCAGGGACTGCTAGGCATGACTGCGCAATTTCTGGGAATAGTGCAGGATAAGCAGCTAGGGAACTACTAGACATGTCTGCTCAATTTCTGGAGGTAGTGCAGAGTAAGGAAGCAAACGACTAGATGGGAATGTCTGTGTAGTTTTGGGGAGTAGTGCATACTTAGGTCTTAGATAAGTGTAGGCTTTCAACATGCAAGAAGGAGGGTTGATGACTGTGCTTGATAAATGCACAATTCATTTGGACATGGAGGCAGTTTTTGCGCAGTCCTAGGAGGCAGACAGGTTGATCACCTCTGGGATTGTGCAGTGCAGCTGACCTAGAGGAAAACCTTAAGCACTACACAGTTTCGGGCAACAAAGCAGGGTCACTAAGGGCTCAGACTGCACAGTGCATCTTAGTCGGGGTCCAATGTAAGAGGGTTGTCCGGTTGGGCAGATTTTCAGGAAAATGGTTGTGTCGAAAGAAAGTGAACTTGTGTACACTGACATTGTGACCATACACTTAGCGTAATTGATGAAGGGACAACATATACCACCATGACAACAAGACAAAACATGCCCTTGGTGAGACTATCTTGGAGTTGAGAGCGACAAGTGCGACACTTGTGATTGACCTTCGGACAACCTTGATGACACTTGTGTGACAGTGCTTACAACTTTGTGTGTGAGTATGATGGGTGTTCACATAGCGAAGACAACCCAAACACACAAAGACAAACCTTAAAACTCACAAAAACTAGATCGCAAGCATGGAAAAGCAATCAACATGTCGAAAGACGACCATTAGTCAAACAAGCAAAAAGTTTAAAAGAGTTCAAAAGAGCTCATGGGGTGAGCTTGAGTGTTTGTAACCATCAGAGGAAAACCAAGGAAGGCTCCAAGATGCAAGCAAAAATTTTTGAGGGTGTTGCAGCCGCTGCAACACTTGGCGACACACTGGTTGAATATGAGGTTCTCTATTTTGATTCATTTTCAGCATAGGGCCTTGGCCTTTCAGGGAGTATTGATTCGTAGTGCAAATCATTTCATCTTCCCCACTTACCCCGTGGATAGACATGGTTTACCTTGCGCTGACTCAGTTGAACACAACACAAAATTCATCCAGATCACAATCTTTCAAATTAGGAAGGGTAATTTGGCTCGCAAGCTTAAGATTTTCAAAGTATAAGTTTTCATCTCTGGTGTTGCTCCGCTGCGAGCAGGCCTGGACAATACCCCAGCAAAGTCACGCAGGAACAAAAACATTGATCCACTGCCAGTGAGCCTAGACAGTACCCTGATGGAACTTCTTGCTTCACCTCTCTACGCAATAATACTTTCTCTTCTTTCACCTTTTTTAATTTTTTGAAAGAGGACTGTGCATAGGCACTTATTTATTTTAGGGGCAGAAAAGGGATCCTGACTTATTGAGAGCATAAGAGGTTGTTCCTTCAGAGAAGCATGTAAAGACCTCTGATTTAGGTTTGCTTGTTTAGATTTTCCCCTTCTCCGTTTCTACTAATTGGATAAGCTTGAACACACAGAGCAAAAAATTGAGCATAGGCATGAGGTTTCCCAGACTGGAAACGGGTTCATGGTTTGATAAAACTTTCTTTACAGATGGATCTTTTTTTTTCCAAGACTTCATCGGCCAAAAGTTACAACCAAGCACAAAGAAGACAGACACAGAACTGGCCAAGTGCCACAGTGTCACACGATTCTTTGAACTTCAACCACATGCACCTTCAGAAGCCAAAACGCGGTGAGGGACAACACTTATTTACAAAACAAAACAACAGAACAACAAAGCAAGAAAATTAGCAAAGCAAATAACAATACAATAAAGCAAATCAAATAATAGAACAATAATGAAAAAACTATGTACATAGTGCGGGGCGCGGCCCCAAATCATTGAAAATAATATTTTAAGTCTTGGCCATTGAGAGGGAGAGTGTCAATCTTCCCATCAAGTGATTGTAAACGACACGTGTGTTGGCAAATCTTCTCATGAATGGTGAATGGGCCAATCCACAAGCACTAAAACTGTGTTTTTTCCTTTGTCTTTGTGGGGTTTATCCCACTTCAAGATTGTCACCCACAGTGAAGCCGGTACTCCTTGTAGACTTCCTGTTGAACCATCTCTTGATATTGTTCTCGTGAAGTGTAAACTTTTCTTTTGCTTTCACCCTTTCTTCCTGTAGCTTCTGTAATGTGTCCTCCTACGCTAAACTAATAGACACGACTTGCCTTGGGATTCTTGGGACAACTGGAGAGCAGGCAAGTAGATATTCAACGGGAGGATGGCTTCTTTTCCATATATCAAGAAGTAGGGGGAGGTATTCAGGGAGGGTTTGGGTGTGACTTGGTCAACCCATAGAGAATTCACCAGAGCGGAGGGCTAGTTTCGTTGTTCAGAGTAAATGGTCTTTTTTATGATGCAGATAAGATTTTTGTTTATGGACTCGACAAGATCATTTCCCTGCAGGTAGTATTTAGCAGAATGCTTTAACACGATACCATTTTTCAATGCAAAATAATAAATCTTTAACGAAGAAAAGTATGTTGCATTCTAAAAAATAAGTGATACGGGAATGCCAAACCTCAAGATGATGTTCTATCTTAGGAAGTTGATGACTTCCTGGTCATTCACTTGTTTCAGCGGAACTACTTTTGTCCACCGTGTGAAGTAATCTGTAGCAGTTAAGATGTAGCGGTGTTGCTTTGATGAACATGGGAAAATCTCCCCAATGATGTCCAAGCCCCACTGTTGCAATGGTTCGTCCACTGCAATAGGCTGCAGTGGGGTTGTTGACCTTCGTTTTCAGTCGGCACATCTCTAACAAATTGGACACTTGTGGGCATAGGAACATGCATCTTTGAATAATGTGGGCCAGTAGAAACCAGCCCGCATGACCTTATGCGTTGTTGTGTTTCCCACGAAGTGACCCCCGACTACTCTGTCATGGAGGTCCTGTAACACCCTTTCCAAATCCTGTGCCTCTAGGCACCTGAGAAAAACATCGTTGTGATGTTTTCTGTAAAGCACTCCATGCACCAACTGGTAAGATAGAGCTTTCAGTCAGAGTGCCCTCTTCTGCTACATAGAGAAGTGAGAGGGCATGGTTCCATGCTCAAGGTGTTGGTGCACGTCCACGTACCAAGATTTTCTGTGCGAAGTGGTGGGGCTCACTCAACATTATACATTTCAATTTCTTGCTCCTAGTCGACGAGCTCTTCTTCTTCCTCTCGTGCGTGTATTGCTTCCGCTGCTAGTTTACAAAGACTGTGACCCTTTATGGTGTGAACTGGCTTGATGTCAAGGTCATACTCTTGAAATCTTATCATCCAATTAGCCCTTCTTTCACCCAGCTCTTACTGAACAAGTAGTGATCTGACTGTTGGGTGTGGCACAAAGACAATGCAATGATTTTTCAAGAGCTAGGATCTGAAGTGATTAATCGCATTGTATATTGTGTATGCTTGTTTTTCCACGGTGGGTTAGTTTAGTTTAGGTCCTTGCAAGCTCACGCTCATGAAAGAGGTGGGTCGTTCATTGTTTAGCTCGTCTTTCTGAGTGAGCACAACAACGAGTGAAGTGTTGGAAGCAAACATATAGAGCAAGAAATATTTGTTGAAGTTTGAGTTGTACAATGCAAGCGCCTTTGTTATAGCTTGCTTAATCCAGGTAAACGCTTCCTTTTCCTTTTTTCCCTAACTGTATATTGTGTCCTTCTTGGTCATCTCTTGAATTGGTTTGACAATCTGTGCATAATCAAAGATGAACTTTCTAAGGAAGTTGATCTTCCCCAGGAAGGACTGCATAACTTGCTTGTTCATGGGATAAGGAATCTGTGTGATGGTGTGAAATATGTCTAGATCTACCTTGATCCCACTCTTGGCAATGGTGTGCCCAAGAAGATTACCCTCAGACATTGCAAAGATGCTCTTCTTTAGATTTAAGGATATCGTGTACTTCTGACATCGCTCATAGATTTTCTTAAGATGGAGTAGGTGGTCTGATCGCTGCCTAGAGAAGACCATCACATCATCTAGGTAGACCACTATGCTCTGTCTGATGAGCCCACGGAAATTGATGTCCATTTTTCACTAAAATGCAGGTCTTGCATTTACCATCCCAAACAAAATTCTACGGTAAGCGAATATATCCCATGGTACAAAATGTTGTCTTCAATCTGTGAGGCTCTGCTACCAGAACCTGATTGTATCCTGAGAAACTGTCTAGCAAAGAGAACATATATGCTCCAGATAATGTCTGTAATATGTGCTCCATGGATGACACTCAGTAGTTATCATTGTCTGAGGCACGGTTAAGATTACGGAAATCAACGCATAGGAGGATCTCCCTGGACTTCTTCGTAACAGGGACTAGATTTGAAACCCACGTGTTATGATGAACCTTGTAAATGATCTGAGCATCCAGCAACTTAGTCAATTATTTATGTGTGATAGACTTAAGTGATGGATGTACCTTCCTTAGCTTCTATTGAAACGGCTTAGCCCCTTCCTTGATTGGAATGACGTGCTGGATTATTCAAATATCGTATGTTTTCAAGTCACCATACGTCCACGTGAACACATCACGGCACTGTTTGAACAAGAGGAAAAAAGCTTGTTTCTCTTTGGTGTGCAACATGTATCGTTATTCACAAACTTTGGATCTTTGTTTGTTCCCAGGTTGATGTGTTCGCACAACATTGTGGAACTATGGGTTTTGGCATTCACGAGCCCCTGAAAGCAGTTTTGCAGGTCATACAACTTCTCGAGTGATACCACAACCTTGGGAACGAGGTTGCCTTTATTGTCATCAACGGTGCTCTGCAGAGACTGCTCATGCTTGTTTTCATCTATCATTGCGTCTTTAAGGATTTCAGTGTTAGCCATGAAATGCAATATCTGTTGGTCATCATCAAAAAGATGTAAATTAGTGATGATCAAGGACAGATGGCTTATACAAAATTTCAACTAAAAATCTATCCCTTAACGGTGTCATCCTAGCACTTGCATTTTCCAAAGCATCTGCAGCGGCGTTATGCATTCTTGGTACAAAAATAATATTCAAACCTTGGAAGTTAGAGATAAGTCACCATACCTATTTTTGATAACTTTTAAGATGACGTGACACACAATATAAAGTGTTACATACTTGATGCACCACATTCTTTGAGTCACCTACCACTTTTAGCACAATAACAATGAGGATGATGGCTTTCTGTAATCCCAAAACGAGTGATTCATACTCGGTAGTGTTGTTCATGCACTCAAACTCCAAGCGCCTTGAGGCTAAATGTTTCTTTGCAACGAGTCTGTCAAAACACAACCAGCTCCAAAGCCCCCCTGTGTCTTGGATCCGTCAAAGTATAGGGTCCACATATTATTTGTACAATGACCGCTTGTCATACTAGTACTATTGTCACTACTATTGTTACTGTTACAACCTATGGTACAAGTTTCATTTCCCCAGTTGGGCAAGGAAGGAGACCCAACTTTGTGCCTCGTGGGGTGGGGGATAGTTGTGTGAGATAACACCCCAACTATGTTTCCAGAAAGAAATTCTCGCACATGATTTCTGCGAAAGCCAACAATTCATTTTCACCATTCAAGGGAGTAACGTTGTGTTTCATGTATCTTTCTGACAGAACCCGGATCTGGTTATTTCTTCCCTTGTGTGGAAGCCATAAGTGTTACCAGTCTGTAGCAAAATATCCTTGTAGCTTGCTAGACTAGTCTTTGCCGAGCAGTAAGCCATATGCTTCCGGGATGTCCACAATCACAATATTAATGCACTAATGAACTCGTTCATCGAATGATAACCAGATGGTCACATCCCGAAGTTCACCAATGGCTGACACACATGTTTTGTCAAGTTGGATGATATGTGCAGTTGTGCTACTCCATTGAGCATTGATTCTCTTAGCAATCGAGAGTGACACGACATTGACTGAAGCGCCAGAATCAACCAAACAATTGTGGACATTGAAGTTGAATATCTCGAATGACAACAAAAACAATGGGCATAGCAAGTTTGCTTCCTTAATATGGAGTGCGTTGAGCATGGATGAGAGTGAGTCGAGAGACTTGCTTTGTCCCTTGTTGGAAGAGGAAACACTGTATGTGGAGGTTTTCCCCAGTTCGTGCAAAAGAATATTCCGCTGACTCGTGATCTTAGTTAACTCATACAAAGATATGTTTTCACGAGTCTTTTTCATGTCTTCAACAATGTTGTAGTCCAGAGCCAGAAGATTCATCGAGATTTCTAGGGGTAGACTTGTGTTTGTGTTGTTTGGTGGGCTGCTATTGTCTTTGCTGCTCACGAATGTACCTTTTGACATAGTTGTATTCCCGGACTTGAACCGCATTTTGTGTGTTGAGTTGATCGGCGAATCAACTATTTTGAGTAGATGTTGTCTTACCTTTTCCCTCGGTATCTCAAACATACTGGGGCCCCCTGAACTTCTCAAGTTGTATCTATTGTTTTTCTTTGAGTCTAGAAGGTCACTCGGAGGCTCCTTCTCGGTGGTCGTTTGTTGGGCAGTGTGAGCTCATTGATACATGTTGATTACATGCCCAACACTTGGAGCTTCATTAGATGAAACAACTTCTTCTTCATATTCATTCTCTTGCCGAGCCTACTCACTGACTGTGAATTGGTCAGTCAACTATGTAGCCAAAGCGCTCATTCCTTGGTTCCATCATGGGAAAGTCTTTTCTGAATGTCGTTCGCTATGGAGCTTGCATTAATGATCTGTCATGATTGCATCCAGGTTGAGCACATGGTTAGAGCCCTGCACAGATTTGGTTGGGTGGCTACTGCTGCTACCCAAACTCATGTTCTTCCTCTACACGAACTTGGGAGGCCTACTATTCATGATTATCTTGCTTGTCTGTTGTTTGAGTTCAGAAAATTCGATTGTCAAGGATTTGATGAGACGAGTAAGGATCTCAATTTCACTTGCTTCCTTTTCCTTTACCTTACTCACAATAGTCTAAGACCTCCTACCATGTCTTTGGAGTCCTTATTTGATTCGTCATCTACAATGACTCCAATAGCACGCAACTCCTTTTCCACAATAATTGCCTCTTAGAAATTTTCCAATAGTGTTGGTTTCATAGCTCACTTGACGAACTGTGCAATGCTGGTTGGTAGTGCAAACATGTAGTAGTCAATAGTGATGGAGTTGTGAGGTTTAGTATCTGATGTGAACTTGTTCAAGATACAATTAAACCTCTGGTTAAATCTGTGACTTTTTATTTCTGGTCCATCTTGAGACTACCCAACTCTTTTAGCAACATAGCGAGGGTTTCGTCTTCAGCAAAATTCTCAAGGAAAATTCTCTTGAACACCCCCCAGTTCTGAATGGAGCTCACAGGAAGGTTGTGATACCATACAACTGCTTTGCCATCCAAGGTACATGGAAATAGTCTACATGGAACGTTGTCATAACGTACCTCGAGTGTTTGTAGATGTAGGTAGAACGTGTCTAAGAGATCTTCCGCCTTCACTGTCTTATTAGGGTCATACTTTGTTAACAGCTAATCTGCATGCCTTGGCATCTTGTGCAAGACACCCAGGAGTGCCAATGGGCCCTGGATCATCCATTCTAGATTTTGGTCAGCCATGTTGTCCTCTTCTTTGTCCTCCTCCTCTTCTTCTGAATCTGACGGTTCTACCTCTCAATCTGTTGGTTCATCTCTACCTCCATCTCCTCCACTCCCTTCCCCTCTACCTCCTCTCCCGGAACCTGAGCCCAATGGTAAGAGGTTATCTTCTTCTCCTTATCGGAAGACTAGAGGTTCCTCTTCATTTTCAATAGCATCTGCCAGGTCTTCAAGAGTGGCAAGGATTGCTTCTTCCACAGATGAGACTACCACTCATGTGGGAGTAGTCTTTTGCTTCTTCTGCAAAGAGGGAAGAGTGTGCACTCCTCGAATCAGTCCAACAGCTTTAGCAAATTGATGGGTGATGGGATAGACAACACGGATTTGCTAATATGAAATTTCTTGTTCGGGTCTGGGAGGTGAGGAATAACCAACTCTAGAGTTGCACGTAGGGGAGAGGGAGTTCATGTTGCTTCCTTGACCAAATGAAAGATAAGTGGGGTTGGTAGGACATTCAACTATAAACTGTTGGAAACCCTTCTTCCAGCACCAAAAATATTGACGTTGTTGGACCCACCAACATTTAGGGGATCTCCCTGGTATAAAGTCCCAACTAGACCTCACACTGTTTGGTGTAGGAGTCCCATCCAGTACGATGGCCCGATTGCCATTATCTTAGAGAATTGCCTTAGCTTTTGTTGTTCAACACATGAGAGTGATATGATTGTATCTTCAGAAAGCGAGGTGAGTATGCCTAGTGAGTGTGTAATGTAACTTATGTTTGGGTTCTCTTACTGTAAAGGGAGAGAGTAAAGTGAGCCTCTAGATGAAAGGTAATAGTACCACCCAGGGAGAGACACACGCAAACCAACAAGGGTCTATCTAGCATCCAACGGAGTAGTCCACAGTGGATGCAACAGTCGTTAAAATGAAAGTGTAAAGGGAAAACATGTACACCAGCCAACAGAGCAGTCCACACGGAGGTGACGGTCGTTATAACCAGTAAACAAGAATGGTCTGCCTAATTTCTTGCAAAGTATTCCACAAGGACGAGACAACAGTGATAAACAATACAACACATCTTCAACAATGTAAGTACTAAAATAACCAAAGTAGTTCAACTATATTAGTATAGGTTAAGCAAACATGCATTACAAATGTTTAAAGAGTAGTCTTACAAACATCTAAAAAACATGTTGGCCTTAACTGGCTTTTGAATTAAGCAAAAGTCCCAAGACACATCTATACACCATACATCAATAGTCCCAATAGTGTGACATCAGAGCCACTCTTCATTCCTCAAAGAATAAACTACAAAATCTCAAGGCTATGTGGGACAAGCCAAGGTGAAAAGTACTTTCTCATACAATGGGAGGGGTATATATATCCAAGGGTGATGCTTGACCCTTGTGACACTTGGACTACCCTTGTGATTGTTCAACTTCCCGTGACTTTTAAAATGACATGACTCTTTGAATTCTATGTGTGTCCATTGGACTTTAATTTACATTACATTCAGTTACAACAAATATGGTCCATAATGGTGATGTGGCCAAGACAACTCATGACACTACTCGACATGAAACTGTTGACATCTATTGGCTGACTTTGGTGTCCATGTCAAGCTATTGCACCATTGAGTGATGGATGTACTCATGGTGTGCTTTGTATTCTCCTACACATGGCATAGTGCTGCAGGGTCTTCGATGGTCTTGGTCTTCCATGATGGTTCAATGCATGTGTTACTTTTTCTTGTTGCCTAATATGCTTTTTATGTTTGTCCAGCTACAAGCAAGTCTTCTAGCATGTGTGCTCCTTCTTCATCCCATTCGTCATATTTCCATGATCTATCAGTGTACCTATTCCTGCAATTCACTCATGAGGGGACGACATCAAATCCAAAACCTCCTAATCTAGCATGATGCATTGTTCTTGTGCTCTGGGTGACAGGGAGGGAGGACAACACTCTGATACAACGCAGAGCGCAGCTTGGGCTGGAATGAGGAATTTCGAGAGGACAACCCACACTGTTGGGAAAAATTGCGTAGTGATTACTGGGAGGCAAGATTTCGCAGTGAAAGTCACTAGTGTTAGCTACAAGGTGGGACCCTAAAGGGGAAACCTCTGCAAAGTTTCCAGAGGGAGGACAGAGCGAGACTACAAAGGGACTGCTAGGTAGTTTTGTGCATTCCAAAGGAAAGAAATAGCAGCGATGTAGAGGAACTGTTGGTCATGACTTCGCAATTTCCAGAGGGAAGATAGAGCAGGGCTACATAGAGACTGTTGGGCATGACTGCGAATTTCTAGGAACAGTGCAGGACAGGTTGCAGGGGAACTACTAGACATATATGCACAATTTCTAGAGGCAATGTAGAGTAAGGAAACAGAGGACCAGCTAGGCATGTCTACACCATTTTGGGGAGAAATGCAGACCCAGGTCTCAATGTAGTGCAGGTCTTCGACAGGAAAGAAGGAGGGTTGATGATTATGCTTGAGAAATGTGCAGTTCATTTGGACATGGAGGTGGTTTCTACACAATTTTGTGAGGCATACATGCTACTCACCTTCGATATTGTACAGTGCAGCTGACTTGGAGGACAACCTCAAGCACTGCGCAGTTCTGGGAAGCAGAGCAGGGTCACTGAGGGCTGAGACTGTGCAGTGCAGCTCAGTTGGGGTCCAGTGGAAGAGGGTTGTCCAATCGAGCAGATTTTCAGGAAAATGGCTTAGCGTTGAAATTAAGTGAACTTTTACAAACTGACATTGTGATCATACACTTAGCATACTTGACGATGGGACAATATAGACCACCATGACAACAAGACAAACACATGCCCTCAATGATATTGTCATGGAGTTGAGAGCGACAAGCGCGGCACTTGTGATAGGCCTTCGGACAACCATGACGACACTTACGTGACAATGCTTACAACTTTGTGTGTGAGTGTGACATGTATTCACATAGAAAAGACAACCCAATCACACAAAGAAAAACCTTCAAACTCAACAGAACTAGATCGCAAGCATGACAAAGCAATCAACATGCCGAAAGACAATCGCTGGTCAAACAAGCAAAAAGGTGAAAAGACTTCACAAGGGCTCATGGGGTGAGCTTGAGTGTTTATAACCATCAATGGAAAACCAAGGAAGTATCCAAAATTTGGGTGCAAGCCAAAATTTTGGAGGGTGTTGCAACTGCTATAACGACTTCTTATCGAACAAAGATTTCATCTTCTGCTCGTAGCTAATTAACTTGTGGTTTAACTTCTCTTTGTTCTCCTGGAGCTCCACTAGTTAATTAATCCTTCGAGTCAGGGAGTTTGGTTCTTCTTCCACATCTTGAAGCATCTTGGCAATTGACATAGCAATTTGTATAGGGAATATGGTTGCTTTGCCATAGACCAATTCAAAAGGAGATTTCCCTATGAATGTTTTTGGAGTGACCATGTTATCCCATAGGGCAAATTTTGGTTGGGAGTCCCAATTTCTCTGGCTTTATGCAATTGTTTTCTTTAGGATCCTCACTACCATTTTGTTGGAAGACTCAACTAGTCCATTTCCCTAAGGATAGTAGGTAGTATAATGGCCAACTGTAATATCGAATTTCTAAAAAAAATTGATAAATCTTGCATACTTAAAGGCCTGAGCATTATCAATCACAATTTTCATAGGACACTCAAACCTGGCCAGGATATTTTCCTCCAAAACTTTTATGACCACATTGTCAGTTGCATTTCGGTTTTGGATTGCTCCTACCCACTTTGTGAAGTAGATTGTGACTGTGAGTATCCACTTGTGTTGGTTGTTGGAAGGGGGGTGTATCTCTCTGATAAAGTCCAACCCCCATTGTCTGAAAGGATCTTCTACACAAACAAGGATTAAGGGGAGTGGGGCTAATTTATGCTTCTCAGCGAACACTTCACGTTGCTGGTAGGCCCAAACATAAGAGTGAACTTCCTTGAATAGTTTAGGCCAATAGAATCCTACTTTCAATATCTTATGCATGGTGGTATTCTAGTTAAAGTGCCCCCCACAAACGCCACTATGGAAATCATCAATCACCATTTGAGTCTCTGTTTCTACCAAACACAAAAGAAGAATTCCCACTGGGCCTTTCCAATATAGTTTCCCATTTGACATAATAAAATCATGGGCTTGTAATCTTAATTCTCTATGTTTGGATTTATCCATGTTCACTGGGCCCCTCGAGAATAATAGATAGTGAATGACATCCTTATACCAGGTAGATGTTTCATACTTCATATGATATTTTGGATCGATGTCTTGATCAACAATTGTTGTGTCCCCTCTTAATCTTATTCTATCAACAGATTAATCCCCAAGGCCTGGCAATTGGAATATGATAAGATTTTGGCCAATCCCTATCCTTTAATGAGTCTAGTGGGCTAGATATCCATGTCACACTCTTGGATTTTTTCAATCCATTTACCTCTTTTTCTATCACTTCCCCCTTGCACCGGGATGTCTTTAACAACAATTGTTGGAACATAAGCCATAATGTTAGAGTGTAAAACATAAACTCTCAAGGCCTTCAAAGCTTTGACCAGGGCATAAGCCTGTTTTCCTAAGATGTTATATTTCAATTCAACCTTTGTTATGAACCAACTCAAGAAAAGATAGAAAATATAGATCAACGCCTTAGAATTCAGCCTCTTCAAGGGGGCAACCTCCTTTACATTACATAAATGAACAATTCTTGGATGATACAAATGAAAAGACCTCCTCTCTATATATAGGAGTCTAAGGGCTCATAACATAATAAGAGCCGACATAACAATAATAATGTAAGGGCACAATAATAACAATAGTGGGCTTCTATGGGGCACAATAGTAACAATATGGGCACTACATGGGTACATCAATATAATAAGGGGGTTGTACTAATAACATAAGGGGTTACACTAGTAGTATAGGGGCCTAACATGCCCCTCTCCTTCAAAA